>JAZAYU010000147.1:0-284648 GCA_038501625.1 Corbicula japonica
GGGAAATGTTGGCTGCTGGAATTCTTTGGCTGCTGAGCTGCTGTGAAGGCTGGGAAAAGTTGGCTGCTGGAATAGTTTGGCTGCTGTGCTGCTGTGGCGGCTGAGAAAAGTTGGCAGCTGGGATGCTGTGGCGGCTGGGATACTTTGGCTGCTGGGAAAAGTTGGCTGCTGGAATAGTTTGGCTGCTGCGCTGCTGTGGCGGCTAGAAAAAGTTCGCTGCTCGGCTGCTGTGGCGGCTGGGAAATGTTGGCTGCTGGAATTCTTTTGCTGCTGAGCTGCTGTGACGGCTGGGAAAAGTTGGCTGCTGGAATAGTTTGGCTGCTGCGCTGCTGTGGCGGATAGTAAAAGTTGGCTGCTGGGCTGCTGTGGCGGCTGGGATACTTTGGCTGTTGGGAAAAGTTGGCTGCTGGTATAATTTGGCTGCTGCGCTGCTGTGGCGGCTAGAAAAAGTTGGCTGCTGGGCTGCTGTGGCGGCTGGGAAATGTTGGCTGCTGGGCTGCTTTGGCTGCTAAGCTGCTGTGACGGCTGGGAAAAGTTGGCTGCTGGAATAGTTTGGCTGCTGTGCTGCTGTGGCGGCTGAGAAAATTTTGCGGCTGGGCTGCTGTGGCGGCTGGGATACTTTGGCTGCCGGGAAAAGTTGGCTGCTGGAATAGTTTGGCTGCTGCGCTGCTGTGGCAGCTAGAAAAAGTTCGCTGCTCGGCTGCTGTGGCGGCTGGGAAATGTTTGCTGCTGGAATTATTTTGCTGCTGAGCTGCTGTGACGGCTGGGAAAAGTTGGCTGCTGGAATAGTTTGGCTGCTGCGCTGCTGAGGCGGCTAGAAAAAGTTCGCTGCTCGGCTGCTGTGGCGGCTGGGAAATGTTGGCTGCTGGAATTCTTTGCTGCTGAGCTGCTGTGACGGCTTGGAAAAGTTGGCTGCTGGAATAGTTTGGCTGCTGCGCTGCTGTGGCGGCTAGAAAAAGTTGGCTGCTGGGCTGCAGAGAACTTTTCGCAGCCGCCACAGCAGCGCAGCAGCCAAACTATTCCAGCAGCCAACTTTTCCCAGCAGCCAAAGTATCCCAGGCGCCACAGCAGCCCAGCAGCCAACTTTTCTCAGCCGCCAAAGCAGTCCAGCAGCCAACTTTTCCTAGACGCCACAGCAGCGCAGCAGCCAAACTATTCCAGCAGCCAATTTTCCCAGCAGCCAAAGTATCCCAGGCGCCACAGCAGCCCAGAAGCCAACTTTTCCTATCTGCCACAGCAGCTCAGCAGCCAAAGTATTCCAGCAGCCAATATTTTCCAGCAGCCAAAGTATCCCAGCCACCACAACAGCCCAGCAGCCAACTTTTCTCAGCCACCAGAGCAGCTCAGCAGCCAAAGTATTCCAGCAGCCAACTTTTCCCAGCCGCCACAGCAGCCCAGCAGCCAACTTTTCCTAGCCGCCACAGCAGCGCAGCAGCCAAACTATTCCAGCAGCCAACTTTTCCCAGCAGCCAAAGTATCCCAGCCGCCACAGCAGCCCAGCAGCCAACTTTTCCCAGCCGTCACAGCAGCTCAGCAGTTAAAGTATTCCAGCAGCCAACATTTCTCAGCCGCCACAGCAGCCCAGCAGCCAACTTTTCCCAGCAGCAAAAGTATCCCAGCCGCCACAACAGCCCAGCAGCCAACTTTTCGCAGCCGCCACAGCAGCACAGCAGCCAACTTTTCCCAGCAGCCAAAGTATCCCAGCCGCCACAGCAGCCCAGGAGCCAACTTTTCCTAGCCGCCACAGCAGCGCAGCAGCCAAATTATTCCAGCAGCCAACTTTTCCCAGCAGCCAAAGTATCCAAGCCGCCACAGCAGCCCAGCAGCCAACTTTTCCCAGCAGCCAAAGCAGCTCAGCAGCCAAAGTATTCTGGCAGCCAACTTTTCCCAGCCGCCACAGCAGCCCAGCAGCCAACTTTTCCCAGCCGCCACAGCAGCTCAGAAGCCAAAGTATTCCAGCAGCCAACTTTTCCTAGCTGCCACAGCTGCGCATCAGCCTAACTATTCCAGCAGCCAACTTTTCCCAGCAGCCAAATTATCCCAGCCGCCACAGCAGCCCAGCAGACAACTTTTCGCAGCCGCCACAGCAGCGAAGCAGCCAAACTATTCCAGCAGCCAACTTTTCCCAGCAGCCAAAGTATCCCAGCCGCCACAGCAGCCCAGCAGCCAACTTTTCCTAGCCACCACAGCAGCGCAGCAGCCAAAGTATTCCAGCAGCCAACTTTTATCAGCAGCCAAAGTATCCCAGCCGCCACAGCAGCCAAGCAACCAACTTTTCTCAGCCGCCAAAGCAGTTCAGCAGCCAAAGTATTTCAGCAGCCAACTTTTCCCATCCGCCACAGCAACCTAGCAGCGAACTTTTTTCCAGCCGCCACAGCAGCTCAGAAGCCAAAGTATTCCAGCAGCCAACTTCTCCCAACAGCCAAAGTATCCCAGCCGCCACAGCAGCCCAGCAGCGAACTTTTTTCCAGCCGCCACAGCAGCTCAGCAGCCAAAGTTTCACAGCAGCCAAAGTATCTGCTAGGCTGCTTGGCGGCAAACTTCACGCTGCTTGGCTGCTTGGCGGCCAACTTCACGCTGCTTGGCTGCTTGGCTGCTTGGCGGCCAACTTCACGCTGCTTGGCTGCTTGGCTGCTTGGCGGCCAACTTCACGCTGCTTGGCTGCTAGGCGGCCAACTTCACGAACATCCTCATTAGTACAAAAACATAAAACCTTATTTATCAGCAGCATTGTTCTTGTAATAAATCTGTGTTTAACTATCCAATTTTGTAATGAACCCTAAAGACTGTTCTATTTTTAGTTCGCTGTAAATAAGTAAATGTTCGATGATTTAAGAACACTGACAATAAAGATAAAAAAAGGCATTGTATGATTGAAGCAAGATTGACGAGTTGAAAGCTGGGTTGGAGTTACATTACCAAGACAATTTGTGCCTGTTTTTACATGGGAACCAGCTGGGGCATGTACGAGGTGGTGCACTATAGAACCTGGTTTAAACCCCACGTTGCTTGCAAAATGGTTTTGCTATTGACCATTCCAAGGCGGTTACCCCAACATTACTCTTTTATGTTAATTGTTTGTGGTGTCTTATTTGAAATATTCTTATAAACTCATGCTCTTTTCTTCCTCTCTTTGTTTTGACTGTGTGAGGAGGCAATTCCAGATATGCCCATTTCACTTTTTTCTGAGATAAAACAGTTATTTTTAAACCCTCTCTTGACCTAGGGAAGAAACAAAACAAACTTATACTGTAAATATATACAACTGATGACCAGTTAGAGCTTCGGTGATTGTATATATATTTCCTACGTATTAAATGGTTATTCCTTTCTCGATTAAGATTACTTTATACCAGTTTTGAATCGATTAATATCACTTGTGAGACCGTGTTTAATTTCTGTAGATTTTTTTAATTAACTTTGTAAAATGATCTCTATGTATTTCAAATAAGATACTAGTACCACAAACAGTTAACGAAAAAGATAAAGTGAAATACCGGATCCGTTTCGACGCACTTAGATACACAAACACTCAATAGATTTGTAATTTTATCTAGTCTTGTGTTGGCTAGAAAGTTGCCATTTATTACTTTTATTTTGATGACAAACGCTTTTTCTGTTCATTGTTAAGCAGATCAAACATTCAAATGTGATTTGCCTAGTTACTTTTGTGTTTTTGTGTTGAAATTACCAATGGATGGTATAAATTGCCTAGTTACTTTTGTGTTGAAATTACCAACGGATGGTAAAAATTGCAGCAACCACCCTGAAGACCTCGCTGTAGCTATTTGTATGAATCATAGAGCTTGACGTGTGTTATTAACAAAATACACCCTGAACAAGACTGTGATATCATTGAAATAAGACATTTACCTGGTGACTATTTAACGTGTCTAATTGAACGGCAGAAAATTATAGAAGCAGTGGAAAATTTCAGATGGGAAGATCTCGAACTGGAACTTAAACAAAACATGGAAGATTTAGATTGCGAAGAAGAAGAATCTATTAAAGAATTTAAACGAGCAAAATATTCTTGAATAGAAACGGAAGTACTTGACTAAACATGTCGTGCCACGAGACTCTTGTCAAAACTCTAGATGGCTAAATTCTTTGCTTTGAGTTTCGTGGATTAAATCAAATGACTGAAGCGGAGGCTTTATTAAGCGAATTAAATGAAATACAGTATTGCACGAAATATTATTTCCTGGAAACAGAGGAAGAGAAAAGAGTATGTGAAATAAAATATGAATGGCTATAAATGACTTTGAATGACAATACTACATATTGCAAGAAACATTGGGTGAAATGGCTTCAAAAGCTAGTTACGAAGAGAGTTTGTGCAATATACTATAGAATAGCAAACTGTAATTGCATAGTAGATTTTATTACTCCGTTTGAAGTTAAAAAACTAATTGACAAATTAGATGTGAATAAGGCGACCGGAATTGACGGTATTGGCCCAAAAAGTCTGAAATCTTGCGGTGATAATTTATCAGTAGCAATTGCTGGTATTATAAACAACAGCATTAAATATGGGGTATTCCCTGATGTCATAAAAGAGGCTTGCATTTATCCTATTCATAAGTGTGGATGCAAACAGCATGCAAATAATTATCGTCCGATATCTATCTTGCCTACTCTTTCAAAAATATTTGAACGCCATATTGCTTTACAATTACAATTGTTTTTTTTTTCAAAAAAACAAATGTACTTCATGTAAATCAGTCTGGTTTTAGAACTTCTCATTCGTGTCACACAGCTCTTATCAGACTTGTCGATACTTTGTTGAAAGATGTTGATGATGGTAATTTTGTAGGTGTTGTATTTTTAGATCTAAGAAAGGCATTTGATCTAGTTGATCATGAAATATTGCTACATAAGTTATGCCTTCATCATTTTTCAGAAAAGGCTGTTCATCTCTTTAGATCTTATCTTACAAACAGAACACAAATGGTCAAAGTTGGTTCTATTAAATCTAATATCCTACCCATTTCTACTGGTGTGCCTCAAGGATCTATTTTAGGCCCCCTTTTGTTTCTGTTATATATTAATGATATCGCATATTTATCTGAGTCAATGAATATTGATCATTCAACATTGTACAAAGCAGGACCCAATTTGCAACATGTTGAAGCAGATCTCCAGAATAATTTAGTTTTGATTGAAAAATGGTGTTCCATCAGCAATATGCTTTTACATCCTGATAAAACTAAATGTATGGTTATTGGTACAAGACAAAAACTGAAAAAGTCAGTCCCACTTCATCTCACAGTATCGGGAAAATATATTGATAATGTTAAAAACCAAAAAGTATTGGGTGTTTACATAGAAAATAATATGTCTTGGAAAACTCAGACATACAAAATGTCTTTGAAACTTAACTCTAAGATTGCTCTTTTGAGAAGAATTTCATATTATCTCTCACAAGACACAAAAATTATGTATTATAATGCTTACATTATGTCTAATTTTGATTTTTGTTGTACTGTCTGGGGCAAAGCAAACCAGTCTGGGATTAGTAAAATAGTAAATATTCAGCAAAGAGCTGCTCGTATCATTTTATGCAAATCTTACCGAACACAGTCATCCTCTCTTTTCAAAGAACTGAAATGGCTTCCTTTTCAATACAGATGTAAATACCACGCGGCGCTTCTAGTTTTCAAATCCATAAACAATAAAACACCTAGCTATATATCAGATTTATTGAAATTCTCGACAAATAATAAATACAATCTTCGCTCTTCGACTTCGAAACATCTCTCACAATTAACACCTCGAACAAATTACTTAAAAGACACGTTCAGTTACTATAGTAGAGAAGTGTGGAATAATATACCAATAACAATACGTTCAGGTCAGTCACTCAATTCCTTTAAGCATCTTTTGAAACAATATCTATTTAATCTGTCACAATCTTGATGTAATTAATTAATATACTATTTCTCATATTTTTAAATGAGTGTCTGTCTGTTGTGAATGTCGAATGTTTTGTTTTAATTAACATTTGATGTTGTTATTTTTATATAATTGTTTTGTAATTGTTATTTTATTAAGAAGGCCATATTGTAAATAAGATTGACATCCTTTTGTTCAAACCTAATATGTAACCTTCTAAAAATAAAGAATTTATTATTATTATTATTATTATTATTACTAAAATGCTATGATGCTGACATTAAAGATTATGGACAAAATGTATCTTTTAACACTTGTGTTTAATCGTTTGTTTGAAGGTAACTTAAGCAAAGTTGTGTCCATGTCAAAACACTTACTAACACTAACGATTTGTCTTTTTTATTTTTCCTAAATATTCTATTCGGTATGTGTAACAAAGTAGCTGTTTTCATTAGTTTTTTTCCAGTATTAGATTCGTTTTTATTTTATTTCGAAGTCTAGAACAAAAAATGCAGCTGTATTATGCCTCCCCATACATTTGCTGTTACAGTGCTGTTATCAATAAAAGTCATGGTCGTGGTGAGCACGATACACAAATCTTTGAGAATATTAAATTGCGCTCAGCTCAGTGGTAGGCTGCATGGACAGTAATATGCATAACAGTCCATTAGCAGGCCGAACTGCGTTTTGCAATATATCTCTCGCGTTCGGTCGCTTTATAAATTCCATTTTCATCTCTTGAAATATCACAGTAGCATTGGTTGTACCGTGCGTAAATCTTGAAGTTTTCAAACACATTAAAATCAATCATTTGTTTTTATCAATTACGTCTTTTGTTGGATGACCGTTGAGCAGTATATTACATCTGTGTAAGTATTGAGTTGCGCTCAACCCGGGGTTCGGCTGCGTGGAAAGAAATACGCATTAATTATTTTCCATTTGCTCAATCAATCCTCGTCTGCAATTCTTTTTTCATCTATGTTTATGGTCTATGATTCCATTATACATGTAAGAGAGGGGAGAACAACAAAGTCAATTTGTGGTTGTTTTGTTGTTGTTGTTTTTGTTTTAACCTTTACCACTTGCGTAATTATTGACAACTCACTTTTCGGAATCGGTAAAATGCTTCAGTTTAGTTTGTTTAAGTCGGTGTTCCTGTAAGGTCTGTTATGTCTACTATCGGTTATTTTTGTATTGGGTTTTACTTTGGACCATTTTGATTTGCTGTTCTTTTTCACCGGCCTATTGCTAGTTCAACTATTTACCTTTCTTAATGTTATTCAATTTGTTTATACAATTGTTTTGCCATGCTAATGACTTACGAATTCATATCTTGTTATATCTGGAGATTCTGTGAAATATATAGAGAATATTTGACATACTGAAAGGCTTTGAAAGCTTTTTTCAAGAGAATATAACACTATTCGCATGAAAAGTAAAATTATGACTAATGCTACAGTTAATAAGCATCTTGTATTGTTTTGTTTAAGTAAGGATAGTCTCCGCAACGATATGTGGAAAAAATCGCACACATACGTAGGTGATGAATTATATGGCTTGACGATATTGCAAGAGTAAATGGCTTTAAATGATCATGAGGTTCATTCACCAAATGTGTAAAACATTGATGTTTCATTTTGACAAAAGTGAACCTTGAAGGAAGAGAAAGAAAGAGAATAAACTCAAAACACTACATTTTTGCGTTTATAATAATTATCATTAATTTCAAAGTTGAAAACATTTTTTCTAAAAAAAATTATCATGTATCATTTAAAGAAAAAAGCGAAAATAAAAAGAAATTAAAAACGCAATTGGGTCTCGAATGATCAAGGAATCCACATAGTTTAGCATTCGAAATATTATGTGGTTATCAGAAAAGTCATGTAAACCCATTGTTGATTGTCTGAACAATCTTATTTTATTATTAGTTTTTGTCCTAAGCATAGTGTTGTTTAAATATATAAATACCAAATCCGAATAAAAAATCATCTTGTTCTGCATAACATAGACCCTTAACGTAATTTGGGGCACGTCAAGAGAAAAGGTACCTTCGGTCATTTTTAGTGATATTTTAGTGTTTACTAAATTTAGAAAGAACTTACAAATATAAACCAATTTCTTATTACTAAAATGTAATTTTTTATTACACATTTTGACAATAAAATGGTATTTTACCGCGAAATGCATAATAAATAATGTCGTCTGCTCAAATTTATGACGTCATTTCAAAAATTAACGCCAACTGTCTGAAAGTACCTTTTCCCGTGACGCGCCCCATTTTAGATCGAAACCAGTACATATTTCAAACGCTATATACATTAAAATTACTTACTTTGGGTTGTGTCCGCTGTTTCGTTCTTTCGTAAAAAAAAAACGTATTAGTTTCAATCGATTCTAATACTGTTTCACGTATTTTTATTTACATTCCTTAACGTATGTTTAATAAAGACACCTTAATAAAAATGTAAGTCTTATCCTACATTTAATCAGACGGTGGTTTTCTTATTATTCTTATAACTATTATTTTCTCTATTTCTGAATGTGACCGGCATATAGGATATATGTTTGGTTCAGTAAAATATTAGCTTTTGGTGTTCACTCGTGAAATACAACCGATATTTAAGTGAGTGCATTTTACCGTTTTAAGTAAATTATAACCCAAACATATATAAAATGATCGAATAATTATTATTTATTTCGTCATTGTGGAAAAAAAACATCCTAGAAATTTTAGATTTCTGGCTAAATAAAAAACGCAGAGGCGATTTTATGGCGAAGAAAGTAGTCATGGTGGCGGTTCAAAATTGCGATTTTGGTATTTGAGAATCCAAAGCAATCTTATTTTTAAAGATATAAGTTAAGAACATGCAATTATAATTTCTTAACACCGCCCCAACCCCACCCTACAGTTTCAAAACAGAACTTATTAGTTTAATTCAAGGGGAAAACTTAATAACTCCCTGGAAACCATGGAAACCATAAAGTGAATGAGAGTTTTCAACATCACATCCTTTATTATGATTGTTTGTTGTTCATACGCCCTTAGGATAAACTTTTGCGTTTTAAAAAAAATGCATAAACCATATATTAGTTACCAAAGCTAGACATAACACATGTTGGTTATCAAATCTGCTCATAACACATATTGATTTGTGATCTGGTTTTTTGATCTGGCGTTAGCTGTCTAAGCTCACTTTTGACCTAATTTATTAACCAATGAAGTGTTGTAAATAACACTCGTATTATAGTATTATGCAGCGGGAAAATTAAATAAGCTATTTCGATTGGTAGCTATGTCCACCGGAGAGGCATCTAGCAGGGTGAAAAGGTATCTAATGGGATTTTAAACAATTAGTTAATACACTGTTTGAAACGTTTATTGCTGTGGCGTTTAGATCTTTTCTATTCTCTTATGTTGAATGATGTTGATATGAGGCACACTACAGTACTCGTCAGTTGGCTAGGATTTTTTGTCAACAACAATGCAGTCACTCTTTTATATCAACCTATACAAAATGAAAGTGAAAGTAAGTGGAAATGGCTTACAGAAAACGATGTTACACTTTCACTATAAAGCTGAAAATTTAAGTAATAAAATCTGCGAGCTTGAATTATTGTCATATTTGTGAGTATTAATGTTATTGGAATTTATCCCAGCTCTTTCAGTAATTGAAATGTTTGACCGTCTCTTAAATTGGTTAGCTGTATATAATATGCTACGTGATATAAACAATGAGTTCGCTATGTAAGTCTTGAAGTTTTCACTCAATATATTTTATTCTATTAGCAATTGATATATCATCTGATACATTATGTTTTAAGAATAAACACAACCAATGCCTTTAACAATACGTTTCTTATATAAAACTCATTCTTTATCGCGACTGAGGATTTTACATTGTGCTTACTTGTCCTAAATCTGGTAACTACGTGTAATATGTTACGCAAAAAAACTGCGACTCCGCTATTAAGTCATTGTGATGGATTCACAAAGCAATTTTTAGAGTGAACAATACCAGCTACAAACTGTATCATTTCATATACAATCTACGCCGTTTATCTTTTTTTAAAGATATTTCTTGTTTAACATCATCTTGTCTATCATAATTTAAAGAACCAATGAGATAAATAAAAAAAAATTCCAGACTCCGGAAAATTCGCTGTGACTTACATAAACAATGGAATGGGTATGACACAGCCATTTTCGTGTGTTCAAAAATGGCAGAGTATTAACTGGAGTGATTAGTGTATCTAGGTTTAATTAAAAACACTTGAAATCGTTCTGTTTCTAGCAATATGACTGAATTTGCATTACTTTTCGAACACCTCTCGTTATGCCTGAACGAGAATAACCAACAAAACAACTTAAAATATGCAGACGAACGTTTGTTTAACAGTTATTGAATAATTAATCGTGGTGAAATAGATCTAAGTCTCGTAGATTTTAAGGGCGAATCGAGGGCAAAGTAAAAATACAATTCCAAAATACATTATGTTTTTAAATAATACTTTGAAAAAAATAAAAACCACTAATTTAGAAACACACAAACGTAGCGTTTAAATGAAAATCACTGATTTCACACCAACGAAAATTAACACACTTACAGTATTATAACAAACAAAAATAAAAAAAAACAACTTATGACACACATTTTGGTAATAAAGAAATTGTATACCGGCGTAGACTACTTTATACCGGCGCATACTTCTTGATAATAATAGACTTGAAACTAAATACTTGTTTTTATGAAACATGTCGTTATTCAAGTTAAAGAATTTGCTAGATTTTAAAGATATATAAACAATAGTGCACAATAAGCTTAAACGAGTTTAACATTTATCCTATAGAGAAACGATCACCACATGTGCATAGTGCGGTAAATTTACAGAAGACATGCCATAAATTCAAATACTTTTTAGAAGCATGAGAAATATTATTGTGCGACAAAATAAAAACTCAGAATATGCTAAGGTTATTATTGCAAATACTTTAGCTTCGGCATGAACAAGATCGGTACAAATAAAAGTATATGTTTACCAATTCATACGACTTCACAAATTTTTAAACATCTTTAATAACAATAGCGTCAGTTATGTTATGTCTGTGACATGATTGCAACGTTCATGTCTAGTGGGAATGTTTGGTAGCCGAGTGATATTAGGCAGAATTATTATAATAAATTGTTTAATATACAACAATTAGGACAAAAATTTAAAATTGCGCCAATTTATTTTCAATTTTATTTTGTAACAATTATGCTTCAAAGTATAAACAACGCAAAGCAGTGCAGGAGTTTTAGCTACCTACCATTCGAAAGTCTAAAGATAAACATGTAATGAAAAATCTAATGATAAGTATTTTTATTCAGCAAAGCCAGTATACATGTAGCATTTCCTCTTTAGAATACCAAGTTTGATTTGAGAAGTAAAAAATAAACATAAATTTTAATGCAAGATATACATTTATCAATACCACATGCATTTTTATAAAATGGTTTAGGTAATTGTTGGTAAAATTCTTTTTCAAGCTATTTTTTGTGACTGGTAAATCACAAGATAAGCTATAGACAAAACTAAAATAATTAAATTTTGAAACGGGATCTGAAATATAAATATGAATCATGCGCAACACAGCAGATGTCATAGTGTATTGTAGATACACTAACTGCCATGCAATTGGAAACAGATTTTGTATGACAACCACATTGACACTGTCCTTGAAAAGTGTCAAACATGATCGTATCATTCGATTACTGCATGCGTCACTTGGATATTTGTTACCCTATATAATCGGGTAAAACATTTGCAACTTGCAAATATTAATTTGTGATTGTCAAACACAGACACCTTAACATGTCACAAACGACATCGTCTTGACATGATGTTACTTACAAACTTGAATCCGAAATTTCTGAAATCTTAAGGTACGTCGCCTTTTTAATCATTATTAAAATTGTTATTTTAGTTGATACTTTTCAAACATAATACTGCAGTTAATACGAACATCATTGTTATACATGTTAATTTAGCAGTTTAACAGACAAAATAAACTACACAATTTTAATAAAAGAACCCAAACAAAACCTGTCAAAATGTCCTGGTCTATTTAAGATTTAAGATTCATGTCCCTATTAACCTAGCATAAAATACATGTATGTGATTTCAAATGCATGAATACCCGCTCCAACATTATGAAAAACTAAGAATAATGTTAAAACTAAGAAATATACTGTTACAGTTATAAGTGAACGCGTTTATTATCTAATCTCGGAAAAACACTTGTTGAAAAAAACTTTCTTGATTTTTACAACTACAGCTGAAATTTTTAATATAATCTGGAATTTTTAATATAATCTGGAATTTTTAATATAATCTGGAATTTTTAATATAATTTGGAATTTTTAATATAATCTGGAATTTTTAATATAATCTGGAATTTTTAATATAATCTGGAATTTTTAATATAATCTGGAATTTTTAATATAATCTGGAATATTGACGATAAAACTTGCAAATATTAGTTTGCTGTTTTTCGGTTCCAATAACCGTGTTTAAAAAGTTGTTTTCTGTTATGCAAATACTTCATTCATTTCAATTTTAACAATGTTTCAAGCTCAAGAAAAGCGAATAAGCAGTGAAATATTTACCCCCGAATGGAACATCGCCATCTTAAAATAAAAAATTTGCAATAATAAAATCAAAATCAACTGTTTAATATTATAATTTCTTATTAACGAAACCAATTTCAATTGAGAGAATTAGATAAAGAAATTTTGCATGTTTTCTAAATATTTAGATTAATGGAGCTGGAGTTCAGAAGTATATATTTTGTTGTAACAAGATGGAAAATAGTTTATGTCTCTATTAAACAAATCGTCTTAATACCTCGAGATGTTATTATAGGCTGTATTATTGTCGTCTTTATGTTCTATAGAAAAGATAGCATGAAGTCTCAGTAATAAATTAACATCAGAAGCTTAATAGCATTTGGATATATTATATATGTATTCTGGATACTCATTTTTCTACAAGACTGATAAACGGATTCAAAATCAGATCAAAAATGAGGTTAGCATGATATATATAAGGATATTAAAACTCGTGTCCCAATCAAGTCACGAAAATTCAACCGATTTTATTCACATTATTTTAATTTTTTGAAAATAAGTTGGTCATTTAAATACCGTTAGACTTTAATACCAACTTCTTTCTCGAAATCTAGCTGCGAACCTTAAAAGTTAGTTTATCTTAAGTCAAAAAAGAATGTCGTTGAAAGATGCAGGTAAGAAACGTCGATGTCTTAAATTGGCATTTCGCGTCGGATACTGGATTTTGTAACCATACAGCCGTTCAACATACTTTAATCGTAAAGTGGATTTTTTTTCAACAAAGCACATTGTTCATATAAATACAGTTTTCATTTTTTCAATACATCATTCCGTTAATTCAATATATTCAATTCAAAACGCGTAATTCTTTAAATTCAAATTATTAATTTAAAATCCGCGTTCATTACATTGTCAATCTTCCCCTCTCTCTCTTAAACAGTTTCTCAATTCAAAAACGTAAATTTATCATCTTCTAAATTTCCATCAAAAATCTAAAGTATTCAATAAAAGAATTCACGTTTTGCTTTAAAGGTCTTAGGTTAAGCATTTTCGACGAAGATCTAGTGATCGGTGCGAATCCTCGAATAAAACTTAATTAACAGAAGAAATCTGTCTCATTTTAACCAAAAAGTAGCGCCAAACATGTTGTGTCCTGAAAACTATAAACTTAGTGCAAGTTTCTTTGTCAAACAGATTATGAGCCCTTGTTGTTCACTGTAAGCTCCAAATAGTTTGATTAGTTGTATACTTGTGATCTCAATGTATATTACTTTATTCTTACAAGAATACTTCCATGGACAAATAAAACTCTACTCTTAATATTTGCTTATACCTAGCTAAAGGTACCATTACCATAAAACCTTGAAAGATTGTCAATGTTTAATTAAAGATCATAAAGTTTACGAGTTTGTTACTGCACCGTATTTCTGAAATATGCTGACACAACAATATACTCCAGGCTATAGTAGCACAATCTTTACTGTTCAAAATATTTCAGAATGTTAAGAAAACACCAGCGGTCGTTATTAAGACTAAATAATTTTGATTGATATTAATTTTCCTTTCTTTATTTTCTCTCTATTCTTTATCTCTTTTTTTCATCTTTTATTTAAAAAAAGGAAACGACTTGTCAAATGATGCAAAAGCCTTACGTTGGATTTCGAAACAACCACGTTTCAATATCGAACTGATGTCTTTGTATTGTTTTCTTTTCCTTTTGTATTATGCGAAACTCTTATCAGCATTTTGGGCATATGGTTTCAATTGTGCATGCATCAAAACACTTGTCATATAAAAAATGTTTGCATTGATTTCACATGAAACTTAAGTCACCTAAATATTTGAATCGACTTAACAATAAACACTGAACTATCATCTAAAAAAATGATCTCGTTGCTCAACTTAGACAAAAGAAATCAGGTGAACAGAAGAAGTAGTAACACAAAACAAGCATGTCATAATAATTCATTAAATGTGAACCAGATTTAATACAGATACTTTGCTGCCATCAAATGTTATAAATATATTTCAGAACAAAAGAAAACACCCATGCATAATGAGGAATAACTAATAAGTCATATAAATAAATACTTTATATCCCCTTTTATCGGTAACAAACTGAAAAGCTTTATTAAGGTAGCTGTTGTAATAATTATTTTCGTACATTGAATCAGTGACAATCATCAAGCACGATTGTATGAAGTTAATCTGCACAATATTTCTATTCGTTTTAATATTTTTAACCGTATACCTTTTGGTATTGATAAATCACTATACGGATTTTAATTCTGTTTTGCATTTGTGTGCATAAGGCGTCTGTTCTGATTAAAATTACTCATATACACTGTAAAAAGACCAAGGATTTTTTTATGGAGTGCAAGAAACATTAAAACATAATACCACTGAGATTAATTAGGGTTAATGGTATATGCTCGCTGTTGACTCAAAAGCGACACATTATGTGGTAGGAGTAAAAATAAATAGCAGCCGAAGGCGTAAAAGCAATAATGGTTAGTAAGAACACACTTCGTCTGATATTTAAATTGCTTATTTAACCACTTTTGAAGATATTTATTTGATATTAAAGCTTAGCAATGTAATTGGATTGTTGGTTGTGTTTTATGTCAACATTGTTTTGTTAAGGTAAACATAAGCTAATGTCACGTTTAAACGTGTAACCTTTCATTACCCAAAAGTCTAGACTGCTCAGCGGAAAGTCTTTTAAACTTTGTTTTGGTTAATATCACAACATTACATGTAATAGGGCAGCAAACCGTACAAGGAAATGTTGTGTTAACAAACCAAATTGTTTCCAGCCTTGAAAAAACAACGCAAGTTGCACGTCTTGTCAATTAGATTAGGTGTCTTATACCGAACAAAGCTAAATAAAGGCATCAATGGCTACCTAAAACGATATTGAGAAAACCATGGCTCAGTGTATACTTGCGACTCCAAGTGCCTCAGAATCTCTACGCATATTTCACTTTTTCAAAGTACATGTAAGCTGTCTAAGCTCACTTTTGACCAATGAAATGTTGTAAATAATACCCGTATTCTATTATTATGCAGCGGGAAAATGAAAAAAACTATTTCGATTGGTAGCTATTTACACCAGAGAGGCATCTAGCAGGGTGGAAACGTATCTAGTGGAATATTTATTATTATGCAAATAGATTATTTCGATTGGTTGTTAGTGGTTGTTTTTTACGATTACCATTACGATTTTTATATTTTGTGTAAGTATTTACCTGGCACTTAAATGTTCAAGCATTTTCGTTTTTAAAAGCGCTAATTGTATTGGAAAAAACATATTTACTATTTAATTAACCAGTTAAGTCAAATACAATTTTATATTGAATATTCTTGGATGTCAGTTAAACACTTGCGTACAATACACAAAGTAAAACGAAAGAGAAGTGCAGATATTTCTAGTTCTTACTGGTTCCTTTCTAGTTCCTTTGATACTAATTGTTAATTTCAAGTCCAAAATACAAGTTCTTTGTAGTGTAGTGGCTAACTCTCTCGCCTCGCAAGCGGAGGCCCAAGGTTCAATACTCAATGGGGACACTTTTTTTTAAGTTAATTTACGTAAAAGTTGGTAGATTTCGCTCTTGTAACAGGCTGTTATTATTTATATTTAATAAATTTCAAGGACATGCATTCATCTTGAGTTCTAACTCTAAAAGAGGTATTTTATTGAAACTGAATAAATGTAGATCAAGACTTTATCTAAGGCATTGCTTCTTTAATCGACTTATTATAACCGTATGAAATTGTTGCAACAGCTTCAACATTTTTTTGAAAGACACTTTCAATGAATTTCTGAGATGTCATGATTCGGTCGCTTAATCTCTACGTCATACTAAGAAGGCAGGGGGGTTTCGTCAACAGCTATAACACGTAAAATAAAATAACTAAACTGTGTCTGCTTCGCCTCTCTATATTTCTTTCTTTCTTTTATATATGTATAAATAAATCTTTTCCATCAACGCCGTTTATCTTTTTTAAAGATATTTCTTGTTTAAACACTCAGCATGCTATAGTGTGTGATATATTCATGAAATGGTTCCACATAGAATGTGAAAGTATGTTGAACAGCACTTATAAAGAACTTGTTGCTCGTGATTGTTACTTCTCATGTCTGAGCTTGGCTTTGACCCCATGAACTTTTCAGAACACACAATCGAGCTAAGGTTTTGAAAAAGTAAGTCACCTTACTTAAACTATAAAACGCGGAGTAGACCAACGTAAGTAAAAATGATTCAAATCCTTCTTAATAGATAAATCACATATTGTACTCTTTGATGGTGTATATTCCAAGAAAGTACTAGTTACATCATGGGTGCCAAGGGCACTGTACTTTGCCCATTCCTTTTTCTACTTTAAATGACTATTAATCATTTTAATCCCATGTTTGCCTATTTGCTGACGACACTGTTGTTTTATCTAGGCAATTGTCTAAATAAAGCATTTCCATTACTGCCCATGAACAGGCTCAATCAAACCGAGCCAGCAATATTTTCATATTTGTCGTGGTCGATGGTTTTCAAAGTTCTATTTTCATCTATTACAACTACGTGTATTATAAAAATATATAAAGGGGTAACTTTAAAAGCCACCGAACACGACCTGTTTTTTATGTCTTCTTGTCAGTTGAAAAGCAATTGCTAATATTACCCAACAGGAGAGTCAAGGTCAATCAGTATTAATAGAAAAAGATGAAAAGGGAAATTTGAAAGCGCCCGAATACAGCAAATATTATATAATGAAAATATTGCAAACTGGGTTTGATTGAGCAATGAGAGAGAGAGAGAGAGAGACAGACAGAGAGAGAGAGAGAGAGACAGACAGAGAAAGAGGGAGAGAGAGAGAGAGAGAGAGAGAGAGAGAGAGAGAGAGAGAGTCAAAGGAGACAGGGTTTGGCAATAAATATTTTATGTATAACATAATACAATTGCTAAACTGTGTTTAACTTCCGCGCTACATTTCTTTCTTTTGCCGAGGCGGACAGACTGGATAATACAAATATAAGCTTAAAACAGTTCACTCCCAGACAAAACAGCACAGGTAAGCGTTTTCAATAGACTTTTTATTGTATTTTCTGAGCTGTTAGAAACCTTTTAACGCTTATCAACCTTCCGAAATAATTTTTTCTTACTTATCCAGTCTATCCCTCGTGTGTTTTATCGATGTCGTTTATCTGTTTTTAAAGATATTACTTACTTACATTTATAGGAAGAAGCTATTCGAGATAAGGCAGTTATTAATTAAATAAATTAAAAGGTTAATTTTGCCTTAAAACTTCGCACGTCGGTCAAATGGGTTTGTGTACATTTTGCTACAAACCGAGAATAACTATTTAAATAGGTAATATACATGCATATATGTTTATAAAAAGGATAAAAAAGCAACTAGCAACTGAGTAGCCACTTATTCATGTCCATTATTTATCATGTAAATAGCAAAAGAAAAAATAAAACATTTAAATAACAACTGACAATACTAGACTCAGATATTACGGGAAAATTCTGAAAAAAAGATATTAAATAAAGGAAGGGTAATGCCATGATAGAACCAGTAACAATAAAGAATTCCGCATTAGGGTTGTTACATAGTAAGTCATAATATTTTCACCAAAATCAACCAATAAGTATTTAATAATTAATAAAAAGAAACACTATTGTTGTTTGATATGAAGTAATGCTAGAGCAAACAGTGATGGTATACGCCAAGTTATAAATCTCTTATTCTTCAATATCACAAGATACAAATTTAAATCAAATCTACCAGTATACATTAATATCCCTCCTTAACCCTATTATCCCAGCCCACCCCTTCTCCTCATTCAATTTTAATATTTAATGACATCGATCTTTAAAGGGGAATTGTAAAATTGGAATCACAATTAATTTAATCATTCAATTATTTTAATTCACTTGATACATAGAGCAACAATTTTGTTTCCGATCAATGCAAATAAACTGTAAAAATGCGATTGCTAACGTAAAGCTTTTTTTTCGATTATCTTTTTCAGAATGGCATCCGATTACTGTAGACAAATAATCATATTGGGTAAAACAGGCAGCGGTAAAAGCTCATTGGGTAACTCTCTTCTTGGAACAAATGCTTTTGAGGTAGGACACTCCTTAAAAGCTGTAACTGAACGATGTCAAAAGAGATCAGAAAACAACATTTGTGTTATTGACACTCCTGGATTGCTTGACATAGAAAATCACGTTGCTGATAGAGCGTTAGAGATTCTTTCCTCTCTAAATAAATGTCCTAAACCTCATGCTTTCATGATAGTTTTCAGTGCCTTGGCAAGGACAGGCCATGACGAGCTCCTAACAATAGATCTTGTACGTCTCATTTTTAATGAAAATATCCTCAACCATGCAATTGTTGTTTTCACTGGGTACGACGATAATGCAACCGACATAGATTTTGACAAATTTTGGAGAGGAAATTTCATAATAAGAGAACTCGTAGAAGCCTGCGGTGAAAGAGTTGTAAGAATTGATAATAAAGGTGTGGCAAGTGAAGTGTCGAAGAGAGTCAGAGAACTCCTTCATCGCGTTGATATATTATGTGAAAATGGCAAAAAAATCTATGATAGTACTTACAAGAGCGTGACTGAACATGCTTTACAAAAGGTGCAAAGAAACAGCGCAAAATTGGCGAAGAAAAATCCAAATCATCAGCCAAATTCAATCCAGACGTTTGAAAATGAAGTACAGCGGATAAGGGTTGCTCTATCGCGGGAATATCAGTCTCGTTTTAAAAGTGCAGGTTGGCAAGAGAAACTTAAGCTAGCAAATATTTTGTTTGGATTGGGTTTACTCGCAGCAATTCTTATTAGGTTCAGTAAAGAAAAAATAGGTCTGGATGTCGTAACGAATACCGTAACAACTGCGCTCTCTAATGAAGGAACAAATGCAGTTTCTATTGAGGGAACAAGCGTGGTTTCAGGTGAAGGTTCGGCTGCATGGATGCATTCGACGCTAACGGCATTACATGCTTACTTAACGGCTGTAGTACAATCAGCATTTGGTAGTAAGGACAATTTAAATCTCCATATTGACCATTTGAATACGGTTTTTAGCGACATGTAAAATCCGGCACCGTGTACAAACTGTTTTTGTGGAAATATAATATTTGTACAGCTAACATTATATTGTTGTATTTTTTGTAATGGATGAGTCTAGTTTCGTGCAACAAACTTTTCTACAGAACATAATTTGCAGGATTTATTAAGGCATATAAGTTTACATTTACCGCTGAGTTTTAATTGCAAATATATCACAAAACGTCTAAATATTTGAAATCCTGCAAAATATTTTCTCTAAGAAATTTTAAATTAACAATTTTATGTGCTTAAATTTTTAAGCAGATACAAAACAACAAGGTTTTCAGCATTTATCAATGAGTCACTGTTTTGATGTTATCTAATAAATATCGGTAGAGTATTCAACTGGACTAGGAATAACGCACCGAAATACGTCTATATGCCATATTCTGAGTCTGGAGTGACGTGGTAAGTGATTTCTCGCGGTCCCATTTGCCAACAACGCACATGACTGAAGTGTCGACTCTTGAAAAGACTTTGTTTCACGTTTTATAGGTCACGCCAATGCTATTATTTGTAATGGGAAAATGATGGGAGCGACAGCGCCTAGCCATACAGTTCCATATTCGCTACCTTCTGAGCTAGCCGGGAAAACCCCAAAACATGTTGTTCGGATAACCATTAGCCTGATCAACGAAATCATCTCTGCATGACACCCAAAACTGATTATTTACTGATAACATTTCCGTCACCACCATGTTTTTTTTTCTAAAATATCTATTGCAGCTTTTGAAGCGCGGCGGCCAAAATCTTAAATTCGTTTTTTTTCCCTTTGAGCTGGAAACCTGTGAAATAGGTATTTTCTGTATAAATATCATTGGTAATGTGGTAGCTTTATGGCTAGATGGTGCGCCGTACGGGTTAGCTCCCAAGTAGAAGCTATATCATGTGAAATTCACAGTAGGCAGTGTTCAGTATAGCGGCTATAAAAAGTACTGTTGTCAGTTGATAATCGGTTACTAGCGTTATGCAGAGATGTTTAAATTTATTAGGGTCATCAGATCAAGCTTTTTTGGAGGGTTGTCCCGGCTAGCTCAATTTTTAATACGGTATCATTAATTTTAATGCTATTATAATGATTCTACTCAAAAGAAAAATATTGGGAAAACACATTTAGCCTTTCAGGTAAAATATTTAAATTCAAATATTACAGTTAAAGTAATATATTTTAAATAAGTATTAAATACTTACGGCGGATAAAGCCAATATGGAGATATCAAGTTAATATTCGTCGATACATATAAAAAAATTCCATGACAACAACCTTTTACCATGATTTATACATTCGATTTGCGTTAATGGTTAAAAAGATTTTGGCTCGAGTATATCAAGGTTTTGGTCTATTTTTAATATAATTTGGTTCGATTGGGAAGCGACTTTAAAACCGCTTCTGACAACCTACCAGTTAGTCTGATAAATAAAATACTTGGCACTCAAGAGTGTTACGTCTTAAAATGAACTTAATCCTTGCAAAGAACGAGTGTTTTAAAGTTTTAATTCATGTACCGCCACCTAAAAAAAAGAATAAACAAACGAAAACTTTAGTTTTAATGACAAAATACATTTGATTTATTAATGGACAGTAAAAGTTGTCTTGCAAAGTGTTACTGTCTAAAGATAACAATCATGTCATTTGAAATATCACAAACCACCTCATCCCAAAAACACTTAAACAATTACGTTTTAATAACTGTTAAGAAGTTACATTTTTGTAAATGTTTAAAGATTAGAGTTAACAAGTATCTTTGGATCGCTTCAATCGTTAATATTTATGTTAGATCTGGTTCATCCATTAATAAACAAGCAATATTCATCCCTGAGAGTACCAAATGTGAACTCAAATGATTTAATTATACTATGAAAAAAAACGTTATATCTGCTTCTAAACAAAAAGATGATTTCATAACAGCCTTTAACAACACATAGAAGTATCTAGACGATTTGTTTAACATGTAATATGCGTATATAACCACTTTCCATATCAAGTCAACAAAATACATTTTCCTAATGAACTACCGGTATTTAATATCGTAAATACTTAAAAGAAAATCAAGCGCGCTATCGTGTCTAAATCATTTGGAAATGCATTTGTAATACCTAAAATTTTTTTTGAAAGATATTATTTTTATTTTGTTTTTTTGTTTTCATTGTTTAATTCCACAGTTGTTTTGCTTTTGAAGACTTTGTAACGATGTCAAAATAGACGAAAACTGAACTTTGACAGCTAAAGAACACGATAAATATGTAAGTATTTGCAGAATTTGGTTTGATTGAGTCTGCACTTACCTTTAACAATATTTTTTTTCAAGTTTATCCTATCCGCTTTTTATTATCAAGCGTGGAAAGGCTAAGCAAATGCCGCCCCACATCAAGTAGCAAATGACAAGATATACTTCAATTTACCGTATCAAGTTTACAAGTTTTTTTACACCCAGTACATTAATACATGTAAACATGAGGCAAAAACATAAACATCATATTTATATATATACTAGCCCAAATTTCTAAACCGCCACCTAATATAAGTGGAATTTTCTAAGTCGTCTTGTAAGCTATTCTAAAGAAAATTGGGATGAAGAATAATGAATATAAGTCACATACACATCAGTTTAATTATTTTATTAAAACATAATGATGCGTGTGTGTCTTATATTCTTTATTCTACATCCCAATTTTCTTCAGAAAAGATTACAAGACGACTAAGAAAATTCCACTTTTATTAGGTGGCGGTTTAGAAATTTGGGCTAGTATATATACGATGCTCATATTTGAGAAAATATAATAGAGGTATCGTTACATACAATGGAAAGATAACATATTGGAAGTACATTATATGAGTAGTTTCAGTAAAGCAGCGGGAGAATGACCTTAACAATAAATATTTCATTGAACAATTCCCGTAATGTGTTCAAGTACATTAATTATTTCAGGGGGAGTGTTACATAAGTTAGTTAATAACAATTAAATAATAAAACAAATTAAATGATGTTAGTTGTTAGAATTTCTCTTTCAAATAAGCAAAGTTTGTTAAATTCATTCTTACAATATGTATTCATCAAGCTATTGTATTTTATTACATTTGGTCTTTCATAAGAAACCTTTTTATGAATTTTTTCTTTTTTTTTTAGAGAGAGAGAGAGAGAAATATTGACACTTAATGATGTAATGTTATTCGTCACCTAAGCGGGTAATGCAGAATGGACATTTTCTTTGTTCGCATGGTATATTTCTTCATCATCCAACTTCAATTGGAAGTTTATGATTACGGCTTCTAAATTCCAAGTATTTGTTTTATTCAATTGCTTATGAACAAGTCCTTAAGCTTTTGTTTTGTTGTTTCGGAAAGCCATTTCTGATTTGAGAAAGCGTATGTCGGTTTGGAAAACTAATGCATTGTAAATTCTACATGATATCTGTCTCACTCCGATGTTACTCGCAAAAAGAAGATCTTTAGTAGCTTCATCCATAGTCCATTTCTCAACATTGTATCGAACGCGCCTTTAAGATCAATAAATGCACAATTAATGAATTTCTTTTGAGGTCGTAAAAGCTGGATTGACGAAGACAAAATAAACATATTGTCAACGGTATAGTACTTTTTCCAGAATCCAGCTTGACAATCTTTAATATGTTTTTTTTTTTCGTCAAACTATTGTAAACGAGCATTTAAAATAGCCTGCGGTGAATAGTTTACTAAAGCGCCTTAGTAACGTAAAAGGTCTGTAGTTTACTGCTTCCGACGGGTCACCTTAGTTTGTTCCTAAAGTTGGATAATATCAATTGTCCATGATTGAGGTACAATACCCGTGTATAAGACAACATTGCAGAGCTTTACGTATATCTCACACAGACGTGGTAAAGTTTACTTAATATTTTATCAAACCCACAGGATTCATTATTCTTGAAGATTGTTCACAGTTTCGTTGATCTCATTAAGGTTATATCAAAGAGCTGAATTGAAATACATGTAGGTACGTGAATCATGATTTCATAAATGTTCATTTGTTTCCTGACTTTGAAAGTTGTTGTGGCGTCGCATATCATTTAGTGAGCATATGGATGTTTAAAGTCATGCAAAAACTAAATAAAAGTGTAATTGGTAGTCATTTCTTACCTTGAAAACAGACTTTCTGTGGGAGACTGAACTTCCTATACTTCCACTTTTGTCAACAATTACTGATACACAAAGACAGTCCATAATAAGGACAACAATGTCTTAGAATCTTATTCACTAAGCAACAGCTGAAATGCACAAAATCTACATTCTCAAAGTGACTTCACACTAAAATTTGGCATACATGTTTGTTTACTAATTTCTCAAAATGAAAGGTATGGTGTACAATGTAGGACATAACTTTCAATGTTATTATTGAATAATCTGCCTTTTGAAGTGAAGGTTAAATAGTAGTTTTCTTTAAACAAATGAAATATTTTGACTGAATGAAATGTTTTTAATAATAACGAGTGTTTTTGAAATATGTAAAAAGACAAATAATAACATAATTAGTATAAATAAACAGGTAAAATGTATTTAAATTATCCGCGTTACAACGTATAGCGGAGAATTATTGTCTCAACGGATCGCTATACAAACCGGTTGGTCCGGTTTTGGGGTATAAATACTCATCCGAGTTTTCGATATCAGAGTAATAGTTATCGTCCGCGTGACACTGATCAGAATTATAGTTGATATTTTTAAAGTGCGCGTATAAATCTTGTTAATTCGCTTCGGTCTAGGTTGATTTCTTACCGTTAAATATTTTTCGGTAACCTTTGTGATTGCTATTTTTCATTTTCTTAAGCTTAAGTAAATTTTTGCAGCCAGATTCAAATAATTGACTCAATTTTGATCAAGTAAAAACCAAAATATGGACATCTGCATTTATGAAAAGGAAATACGTTTTTATTTAGGCAATAATGTATAGACTTCAGAATAAACGTGTGGGTCACACCATTTAAACGATAAGCTCAAAACATAACAATTGCTTCTTTGTGTCAAATGTTCAGTTACGGAGGAAAACTGCAGGTGTCTTTAACAAATGGTTTATAATAAACACTGTACTAATTACAGTATACCCATTCTAAACATGTTATTGTTGACTGGAAACATAGTTTAATGGATTAAACACACAATGTTTATGGAATATAAACAAAAACGACTGCTATTTTATCAACTATCATGAGCACATGTATGTCAAGATTTACAGAAAATAACTTGATGACAAATACAGAGATGTATTACCAATTAAACAGAGACCAGTAACGTACTAACATACCTGTAATTGTACGTATATGTATTAATAAACAAACTAAAATTTCAAATTCAATAAAACTTTTTATATTCAATGCTAAACAAACAAAAAAGTTATTCAACAGTTACGGAGGAAAAGTTACGGAGGAAAATGTATTAAGTATGTATATGTTATTCATATTTTTCTAGATGTTTATAGGTACATATCATCAGGTTATATGAAACAGACTGTTTGCAATATATTTTCAATCAAACAAATGCTAAATCAAGCATTTCAATTGAACTTTAATCATAAAATAAGAATACAGACCACCTTACATCACTGTCTGTGATAACAACAACACGGGTATTTTCGTCGTGCATGATACTGCATTGTAATTCAACAGCTTTTAAGGTTTATTAAATGTTGTGAGCTTAATATTTTCACTTATTTTTGTATAACTTTCATTTAAAATGTAATTTTGATGTTTAAGCAATAGTGGCCAAGCTCAAGCAAAACCAAGCTACCGTCAAAATAAAAAGTAATCTGCATATATATTTTATGCAGTATAATAATAGTGTATTTGTTTGAACTTTGACAAACAATGTGGACTTTTTACGTATCAATTGCAACGGAAGAACATTTTTTTTATAAAAACTCATGCGAGCAGCGTACATTTAGACACACGTTATACGAGGATACATTGATAATCGTGCATATTTTTCCTCCGTTACTTTTCTAGCTTCCTCCGTAACTTTCCTCCATAACCCAAAATTACAATGGTAAATTTTAATTACCTTACCAATTCTGACCATATTACTTGAATGCTTTTGTGATAATAGCGAGTCAACCAATTTAATTAGAACTAGAAGCAATCATGATACTTTTGGTTACGGAAGAAAAAATTCGGAGGAATTTTTTTTAACATTTTTGGACTAATATTTGCAATAAATAATACTTATTTAGTGATGGTATGTATTAATCAATTGATAATCATGTGATTGATGTAAACTGTTTGATCCATGAAATTAACATAGATTACAAGAAGTGAAATAGACAGTTACGGAGGAAAATTTTATTATCGGACATTAAGAATTCCGTGTTAAGGCTATGACCAACAAAAATATAAAAAAAAGCCGCAGGTGTTTAACTTTTAAATACATAATATTTGATAATTTTATAAAATATTTATGCATTTAAAACTGTTTTTATCTTGTTTAATACCATCAGCAGTGAGGTTTAAAAATGGTAACGGTAGGAGAGTAGTTTTGTGGCGACATCCCTTAAAACCAGTGTCATTGTTTGAAATAACATCCAGTTGCAACAGAACTTTCTAATATCATATTTTCACGTGCCTATAAACATAAATCAAAGCGCTGCAAGCGCTGGAGTAACCACTGCCTGTACCATCAGCGTTTACAAAACAAATGGGTGGGGTATGTACAATGTTGGCAATATGAATTGGAATGGAATAAGTTGAAATAATAAGACATTGTAGACTTATTCCTGTTAGTGAAAGAAACCATTCTTTAACATATTTTTGTTTTTTTATATATACATATATATTGTATAATGCATTTTTTTATTAAGAATACCAACGGGCATTAAGGGTTGAACATTCATTATAAATGCTCAGAGTACATTCAGAAAAGGATTGAATGTATTTCAAGAAAGCGATGTCACTTCCACATAATAAAGGTGACTTTGATCCTTACAGTATGTGCAGCCTAAAATCCCAGATAAGGGACAGCAAATCGGTTACAAAAACTTAATCATTCTTTCAGCATTGCTGAGATAGTTGTGACAGAAGGAGTGCAAAGCTTTTATTTCACTTTCTGTAGTGATTCATGGTTGTGTAGGTTTGAATCCCAGTTTGAGATTTTACTAAACTTTTTTTCAAATGTATCCGACAATTTATATTTAATTTCAATGTTAACAACAAAGCATAGAATGTGAATGGTTTTTTTTTATTTTTTTATGATAGAGAATCTCTGTTTATTCAGTAACAATAACAACATTTGAAATTTTAGCATAAAATATAAAAGTCATTGAAACCATTATGTTGTATGCTTGCTTCCTTAACACTTTGTTTCATAAATATGCCTTGATACACTGTTGCCGAGGAGGCAACAGTGTAGATCCAGATCAGCTGGCACATCCGTACCATCTGATCAGGATCTACACTTTTTCACTTTTAGTAGGAGGTTTCTGACAAAAGGAATCAGTGCAGATCCTGATCAGATGGCATGAATGTACTGGCTGATCTGGATCTACATAGGTTGCACAAGGGATTATATATATGTATATATATATATATATATATATATATATATATATATATATATATATATATATATATATATATATATATATATATATATATATATATATATATATATATATATATATTGTTGCGCACCAGGGGTGGCGCTGGTAGACGTAGGCTTTACTTTCGTGTCTCAGAACTGGGACCGACCGTAAGGGAAAGGTGTACGGGTGTAAGCAAACCCGGGTTTACAATCTCTCTATATATATATGGCCCAGTACTAGGGAATATTCAATAAGACGCACACACAAACTCTGCACTTAATGCTGCACTACATGGAGGGGGACCCTGTCCCTGGACCCGGAACGGAGTGCAGGCTTATGTGTGTCTCTAGCCCTCTAAACTTGATTTAACCAAGAGAGGACAGGAAATAGGGATTGGACTCCAACTTAATTAGTGTTTGATACTTAGTAACAACTATAAAGACAACAAAACGTTTTAAAGTTCAATATTATTTGTAATTGAGATTTTAATACGTCATGTATTTATTAGGCAACAAATCAAACTTGCAATGACAAATAGCTTATCTGTAACAATAAATAACGATACAGCATTCAGTAATTCATGGCTTAAGTAGCGCAAATAAATACCGTATGATATAATAGCGCAAAATTAAACGCGGGTTGCCGTCTGAGTAATCCCCTAAGTCAAAACATGTAAAAAGTATGCAAAAGCTTCTGAAGTTAAATAAATATTTATGTAGTTTAGAATTTAAAATAAAAGAATTAATGTAAAGAACTTATTTGAATAATTTTACGATCAAAAATATGCACCTTTTGCGAAGAAGAATTTGCTAAGCTACAAAATCGGGCCTAAATACAGGTGCACAGTGCGAATTTCGTAGGCGTTGGAGTCCCCGAATGACGGGAAACAGAGTATTTATACCAAAACAGGCTCCACAGTGTGGAAACTGTGGTCCACAAAAGTCTGTGGCACTCCACAGGAAAATTGCTGTGGAGCGTCCACGGCAAAAATTGATGTGCCACAGCAAAATACTGTGGGAGATGAAAATTACTTAAAATATGAAGCCAATGAATGATTGCCTAGTTTTCTAATAAATAATAAGCTTTTGCTTCACAAATATAATACAACTACCTCATAAGAACGTTTTAAAATGTTATTTCTAAACATTTTGAGGGCGAAGATTGTTGACAAGTGCAGCTTCCGTTACTCCTAGCAACCCACATCAAAAATCAATATGGCTGCTGCCCGTCTAGTAACATGTGCAAAGTTAAAAGTTTAAAATACAATAACTTCATAAATACAAAGAATCCATGAAATCTACTTGGCAGAATGATACAAAATACAATTTGTGAACTATATGACTAAGTATTTACGTTCAAGAAAAGGAATTGATTGAGGAAAACACATGGAATAAAAACGCGAAAATGTGTGACATTCAATGCATTTAGATTGACAGTTAAGATGGAAAACTTGCTAATGGAAGTGAATTGCTGGTAAAAATGTATAAAATGGGTTAGCTGCTCTGTGTTATGAGCTAGAACGCTAATCATAATTATGCCTTAGATCCAGCCTTATCAAACTGATCAATAATTTACAAGAAAAACTCAAACAGCAGATGACAAGCCATAAACAGTGCTGAATTACACAAAAGGTAAGAATTTCAATATGCCGGGGCATAACAATACCCCCCAGTTCTTATGGCAAAACTCCTGTTGCCATAATTAATATACAGCAAAGTTGATTATTTCAATTTAAGTTTCAAATGCCATTAACATTAAATAAACATAGTAAGTTGTTTGATGACATTTTGATATCTTATTAATGCAAATATGAGAAACGCCCTAAAAGATAAACACTATTAATTTATGCAACAATATCAACGCATTAGACTTTTAACACATAAAAGTTAAACACAGTTAAACTATGAAACAATTATCAATGTCTTTGACTAGTTTGTCAGCTCCATTCATTTAATCACTAAACATCAGTGTGATTATACACTATTAAACACTATCTTGAAATTTACCTATTAAAGTCCATCACCTTATGTAATATATACAATTGCTCTGGTAGCACACTTTGTTGTCTCTCAATAAAGATTATATCTTGTTATAAAACACTTTTAAATTAATTTCAACTCATTCAGTTCCTAATTTCACTTCTGTTTGTTGAATCCTTTAAAGTTAACACTTAGTTCAACTGTTGAATGTTACTCTTACTAAGTTCATCTGTTTACAATTGTGAGTTTCACATCCATCCGTTTTCTGACTAAGTTCACAAGTTGGCTTAACTTCATTTCTTCTGTTCCTATTGAGCAGAGTTCATTTCTTGTTGAATTTATTTTCTAAGTTTTTCATCTTTTTCATTTCAGGGCTCTTAATGTTTTCTTTGTCGTCCAGCTTTGGGCGCTTGGCCACGTTTTCCTGGTCTTCCGCACGTCGGTTTGCCCGCCTGGTCTCCTCCGCTTGTTTATCCTGGGCGCGTGCCATCTTGTCGACATGTGGCAGAAATTTGGCCATTGTCGCCTCGAGACATCGGACAGCCCTGGCGTTACTCTCCACCATAGTTGCTATTTTGGTAATTGCCTCCACTATCGCCTTATTCGATTCAGTCATGGTTTTAATTATGGTATCCGTTAGCTCCGGCATAGAGGCATCATCTGTTTGGATCCCCTGATCCGAGGTGGTCTTTGTTACTACAGGAGTGAAACATAAAGATGCCAGGGGGTCTGAACCCAAAAGTTGTGTTGTGATATCCTCAACAATTGACCCCGGTGAGGAACGGTGTGTTCTCGCATGGTCAGGAAGCACTGGTGTATTGAGACGGCTGCTTGAGTCGGTGTATGATTGTCTTAGTGGAGGGTCAGGTTGATTGTATGTGGAAGTTGAAAAATGTTGATTGTCGTCAAATGAAGCAGTAGTGAAGAGGTTGGTGGCATCAGGCAAGGAACTTCTAGTTGTAGCAGTGTATTCTGGAATATGCCTAGATGGAACAAATGAAAATGCTGAAGGTGCAGAGGTAATGGGAGGAGTCATCTTCTTAGCTACAGGGGCTAGAGTGGGCACCAGTGGTCTAGTCATGGCAGGGCACTGGGGATCGTACTCCAGGACTGGCTCTGAACTCTTCTGTTGCTGGTTTAAGAATGCTGTTAGCTGTTCTGGTGTCAGTTGAATGCTAATAAGATTACTGGCTTGAGATGAGGGCAATTCACCTAGGTCAGCATTGTCGTTGTTAACCAGGGACTCATTAGTGGCTCGGTTGGTGACCTCTCTAATGTTGATGCCATCAATGATTGGTCTAGGGGTTGGATTGATTACGAGACAACGGTTAAGGTCAACTCCACCCTTTGTGGTGATTGCGGCCAGGAGATGGCGCTTGTAACATGTCACATGCTTATCAAGGGCATCCTTGGTAGTGCATCGAAACTGACACAATTTGCAATGAAACGGTGTCTCGGATATTGCAAAATGCTGTTTGTATATGTGTTCCACAACCCGATACCTCTCTGCCACATATGGTCCATCAGGTCCGGATTCGCAAACAATGCACGAAAACATCCTTCGTTTTCCCTTTTCCATGGCAACCTGGAAGTACAAAAGCAAAAGCACTTCTTTACTTAAAACTACCTTGCAGTTACTGGCCTAAACAGGGATTACTGACGGCGGTTACGGCGAGTTGAAGCGAATCGACGGATCAGCGTAACGGATGTTTTTAGGAAACAGCTGGTTCTACGACGTTGTATTCCGGTGAAGGCGACAGCCAAGTTACCGAAACGTATGGTCGGCATATGGTTTGGTGGAGATAACACTGAATGTTTGGGATCGAACTGAACCACCTTAGAACAGCAACAACTTTGTGACAGTATCATTTTAATTAATATAGTTGCTTTACATCTGGCTTAGACAGCTACAACTATTACGTGTTTATAACAATTTAATTAATACAATAGCTATACATCTGGCTTTGACAGCTACACATAAAACACCAAAAATAATTTTTTCTATTCATGTACTTAACAAAACCTTAATAATTTAATGTAAACATTATACATTAATGTTTTTTCACTGTTATATATTGTGACTTCAATTTTTGCGCTGCGCTCAGGATCCATTTTGGAAGGCTGGACCCTTCATATAGCTTTAACTTGTCATGATGCACTAGTCTCTCTGTCCCTTTTGCATCAAGCTGAATGACAAAATTGATCTCTGACCTCTTTTCTTTGATTACATATGGTCCATCATATGCTTTCTCGAGCTTTGGGTTTACTCCCACTTTTCTTGTTTCATGCAAGCACCATACAGGATCTCCCACCCTGTAATTCGTAAAGGCGAGTTTGGTATCGTATAAATCTTTACTGCGCCTTGCGCTGGCCTTTAAATACTTCCGTGCAATTTCATGGGCTTGGAGCATTTTCTCCTGGATTCCCATAACAAAAGTCGGACCAGAGGGAGTATCCTTTAAGAGAGGACTACGATAAATCAAGTCTGCGGGCATTCTTATCTCGCGACCCATGACCATCAAATTGGGGGTCAGTTTGGTTGCTTCGTTTGGGGAAGACCGATAAGCCCCTGCAATGCAACCTAAATGAAGGTCCCACTCCTCTTGGTCAATAAGGTAGGCCTTAACCATTTTAATCAGTGTTCTATTAAAGCGTTCTGTCTGGCCGTTGCCTTTCGGGTTTCTTGGGCTTGTTCTACTTTTCCTAATCTGAAAGAGTCTACAAAGTTCTTTAAAAAGCTTGCTTTCAAATGTTGAACCTTGGTCGGTGTGAATGGTTAAAGGAGCCCCCCAGCGAGCAATGACTTCGTTTGCGACTCTAGACGCACAGTCCTCTGCCAATTGATTTGGTACAGCCATTACCTCCACATACTTAGTAAAGTGATCTGTAACCACAAGTATGTACCGGTTACCATTGGCTGTAATTGGAAATGGTCCCATGTAGTCCAAGGCTATTGTGTCCCATGGGGCGCCACTTCTCAAGTGACCCATGGGTGCTCTAGGGTTTTTAATTGGCCGGCTGTCTGCAGCACATGTGTCGCACACACTTATATATAAACGAACATCTTGTTTAAGCCCATACCAGTAGTAACCATTTAGGATTTTCTGTTTTGTTCTTTTCGTTCCCAGATGACCGGCTAAAACTCCGTCATGACTGAGTTGAAGAATTGCTTTCTGCAAGGCTTTGGGTACTATAACTTGCAAGTAATTATCCGTGGCATTTTGTTTGGTGAATTGCCTGCAAAGAATCCCCTCATTAAGTTTAAGTGCGTCCCAGATGAGCCAGTAATGCCTAGCAGCAGGGCTGCTGGTCTCCATTTCAGAACTGCTCGGGCGTTCCCCACAGAGCTTTGCATTCAGCACAACGGCAATATCCGGATCGCTCTGTTGTTGTGCAGTTAGTTCTGCTGCAGAAAAGGGCTGGCACCATGGTTTCAACGGCTCCTGACCATCTTCTGAGGTGCCTGCTTTGGGTTCATTGAGCTGCTTTAACACCTGCACTTTGTCTGTGACATGTTCTTCAACTTGTTCAGGGGCATGTGCAGTTTCTTTCCACAACCCAGCCAGTTGCATCTGTTCAGCGCGTCGCCTACACTTGTTGCAGGGCCCGCATTTTAAGGGTTCACTGGTGTCTACTGATGCGCACTGGCAGTCTTTTGGGCTGTCACATCGCGACAGAGCATCACAATGCGACTGTTTATTGCCCGCCCTGTATTCTATTGTGAAGTCGTATGGCGCTAAAATCTCAATCCAGCGAGCAATCTTCCCGCTTGGCTCCTTCAGACTAAAGAGCCAGTACAGGGCCTGGTGGTCAGTACGGACTAAGAACTTGCGACCTAGTAAATACTGTCTGTGGTACTGAATGAAGTAAACTGCAGCCAGCAGTTCCTTTTCAGTGATGCAATAGTTACGCTCGGCTTTGTTAAGGGACCTACTAGCATAAGCTATCACTCTCTCACGGCCATCTTGCAGTTGGGCTAGAACAGCTCCAATACCGACTCCCGAGGCATCCACATCAAGGATAAATTGGCCACCCTCATTGATGGGGTAACCCATAATACTTGGACTGGTTAATATTTCCTTAAGCGTATTAAAAGACTTTTCACATTCATCGCTCCACTGAAATTCTTTACCCTTTTTGGTTAATTCGTTTAGTGGTCTCGCAATTTTAGCAAAATCTTTGACAAAGCGTCTATAGTAAGAGCCAGTGGCCACGAATTGCTTCACCTGTTTGGTGGTCTGGGGTCTTGGCCAACCTATAATTTTTGATATGTTTGTAGGGTCTGGCTTAACGCCATCTTTGGAAACCACATGACCTAGAAAAACGACTTCTGTCTGGAGCATTTGACATTTGTCAGGGCGTAGTTTGAGACCCGCTTGCTTTATCCTCTCTAAAACCTGACTTACACGAAAAATATGCTGCTCGAAGCTTGTTGCGTAAACAATAATGTCATCAATATAAATGAGGCATGTCTCCCATTGGAGGCCTTGTAGTGCCAATTCCATCGTACGTTGGAATGTACTCGCACTATTATTTAATCCAAAGGGCATCTTGGTCATCTCGTACTGACCAAATTTGCAAACAAATGCACTCTTAGGGATGTCCTCCCTTTTCAGAGGGATCTGAAAATAACCGCTAGTTAGATCAAAACTACTAAATATGGATGAGCCGGCCACAGCATCGAGGCAGTCTTGCACTCTTGGAAGTGGGAAACCGTCCGGCTTGACCAGGGCGTTAACCTTGCGGTAATCAACACACGGGCGTATTGCCCCTGACTTCTTCTTCACTAATACGATGGGACTGGCCCAAGGTGAAGTGCTCTTTTGAATGACCCCTTTCTTCAGCAGGTCCTCTATGGCCTTTTTCTCTTCTTGGGCATACGCAAGAGGTACTCTTCTTGGACGCTGCTTAATTGGGGCGGCATCACCTGTGTTAATTGGGTGTTCTGCCAAATTTGTTACTCCTAGATCCCATTCGTCTTTAGAAAAAGTGTCGCTATACTTTGTAAGCAGGCCTGCGACCACACTAGACTCGTATTCTGACCTGCCTTCAATTGCCTTTTCATATAGGCTTAACAGGTGCTTAGGGACCTGGTCCTTACGGGCTGTCAAAAATGAAGGTGTAGGGGGTGTGTTGTCTTTCCTACCTTTAACCATCACCCTGCGTACACGGTTTAAATTAAAGCTCTCACTCGCACATTCCTTCTCTGCTATAACGCTTACCACCCGCTCTACTTTCTCGGCCTTACCTATTTCAGCATCTTGTCTTAAGGTGATTTCGGACTCGAATGGGTTCAAAACCCTGACCTTGCAGGTAGTGGCTTTATTGATATCTACAAGTGTAGAGGCCATCACAAGCTGGTATCTATCTACAAAACCGCTTGCTGGTTCTACCAGGTACTCAGCTTGCCCATCATAGTCATCCTCCTCTTTCCTACTCACGTAGACATCAATAAGGGTTTCGGAAAGTCCCGGGATTGTGTAGTCTTCGGCAACCGCCACATTCCTGGCAGTCTCTTTCTTTCCTACTTGAAAACACGGGATTTCAACACCGTCGAGAATTATTTTGTCCTTGCTCAACAAAATATCAGCCGCTCCATGTTCACGACCCCTTAAAACATCATAGCCCAGGAGAGCGTCATCCTCTATATCCGCCACTATGGCCTCAGCGATGACCTCTAATGGTCCCAGTTTTATGGTGAACTCGGCTTTTCCTTCTTCTCGAATAGGTGTTCCCCCGGCCCCCATCAGGCAGGAAGCTTTGCCAAGCTTAGGTCTTTGCCTTTCATCTATCTGGTTGAAAACCCTTGATGCTATCACTGTCCTTGAGGCTCCCGTATCAGTCGTGAAAGCTATCGGTATGTTTTCAACAAAACCCTTGATATAAACCCCAGGGCAAAGACCTTTGCTTCTTCTGGTCCGATGACTACCCAAAACAACCCCTGGCTCTACTTCAGCCTTTGATTCCTCTTCTTTACACCCTTGGCCTAAACTACCTACTGGGACCTCCCTTTGGCCGCAAGAGGCGGTCCTTGGTAGTTTAAAGGACTTTTGGCCACTTCATTGCTGGATGTCTCTATCCTCTCCTTCCCTTCATGTTGAATCCCCTTCTTTAGACACTCCCGCGCGTAGTGGCCCATTTCCTGGCAGTTGTAACACTTCACGTCTTTACGGTCTCGTTTGCTCTTCGGTTTGGAATTATTGTTTCCCATGCTGTTTTCAATCTTCTCAAGGCGCTGAAGTATGGTCGCCAAAATCTCATTTTGTGGTGTTTGAACCCCAGCTTGCTTTTGATTATGACTGCTGGTTTTATTACCTGTAGCTTTGCTGTTTCTGCCACCTTCTTTAACCACTCTCTGCATAATGTTTTCGCTCTCACTTTCAGCTCTCTCCTCATCCACTATTGCGTCATCTGAGGTTCTTCTTAGGTTTTCTTTTGTTCGGCGGTCTTTAATGTTCTTTGTTTGTATAAAATTCACTACGTGAAAAACAGCTTCGTCAATTGTACCAGGTTCTTTGTTGTACTCTACTTCAAAGCGAATATCGTCATCTCTTAGTCCATCCAGAAAACGGCGTAAGAGGTCTTCATTCCTTGTTCGCTTATCTCTAAAACCATGGGCTTTGTCATACAGTACTTTTAGCTCGGCCGCGAACTCTTCGGCAGTCTCGCCTACTCTCTGGGAGCGCCGGCTAAACCTAGAGGCAAAAAGTTTCGGAGTCTCAATAACGCGATAACGGCTTGTTATTTCATCTTTAAGGTCATTGTAGCTTGTTAATATGCTGGGATGTAGCTGAGTAAAGACAAAGTCTGCGGCCTGTCCCTCTATTCTGGGAAGCATTTGGTCTAATTTGTCATCATTACCCCACCCCATTCTTCGCGCAATAGCTTCAAATCTTGCTATCCACACTGACCAATCACCCTTACCGTCGAATGCGGGGATCTTAATATTACGATTATCTCGTGTGTTCCTGGATCCAGTGTTGCTCCTCTGTCTTGGGTACCTTTGATAGTCTGCGCCTGTGCTTGGATACTGGTCGCGACGGGCATCGAACCTGTAACCTTCTGGTTCTGCCGGATCGTCACGCGTCCAAAAATCATCGACCCAATACGTGTCATCAGTACCTGACTCCCTAGGATAGCCCCGTTGATAGCTTCTATCCTTAAATGACGCAGCTGACACTGACCTAGGTGTTTCACAACGCTCAGGCATGCTACTGTGTGTTTGGGCGGGTTGGTCATTATTATTACATCTGTTCTGGTTAGTGTTGGGAGGTACGCTATCATCTATAAAATGAACATGATGGCTGGAAGGTTGATTACTTGGCTGCTTTAATAATGCGATTTCCTTAACTACATCTTTCAGTATATTGAGCACCTGGCCAAGGTCTGCACTCTTGTCGGCAACTGGTGATTTTCCTGTAAGAGGCGTACTTATTTCAATAACACCCTCAACGGGCTGATGTCTGAGATTATTTTGCACCACCTTATCCTCTGCCGTTTCATCTACTCTAAATGACACGGGGTGTTGATCTTCAAGTTTATTCTCAGTGTTGCTACATTGAAAATAGACCTCACCATCATCATAGCTTGCTGAGCGATCGGCCATTATAACTACCAAACTGTAAAGGCTCTGTACAACAAAACAACTAACACCTAGAAATTTACTGCCTTGGGGTCACTTCTGTATTGCAAAGGGCACTTCGCTGCTTTAAATTCTGATTGATAATGTGTTAAAATCGAAATCGGTTGAGGAGCAGATCCGACGCTGTTCTGCTTTATAATTACACAATATTACACAAGCTTTGTGATTGGGCTGCTTTAATATTATTGTGCGGCTGCTCGTTACCGTCACTAATGTCTTATACTTTGACTTGGAAGGTGGAGTTTAAACACTACAAATGTACGGGATTCTTTTGGCTGGGAAATGCTATTATTGGCTAAGATATGTTCAGGTAAAACACAATTATTAAGTGGTACACGGGCTTCGCTAAAGGAAACTGCTGCTTTAAGGTCTATCGTACAACCCTGCTTGGAAAGTCAACCCTGAAGTGTGGGTAGGTTTCACTGGATCTGATGCTGTCTTGATCAGATCCCACCGCTGCCACCATAAAATGTTGCGCACCAGGGGTGGCGCTGGTAGACGTAGGCTTTACTTTCGTGTCTCAGAACTGGGACCGACCGTAAGGGAAAGGTGTACGGGTGTAAGCAAACCCGGGTTTACAATCTCTCTATATATATATGGCCCAGTACTAGGGAATATTCAATAAGACGCACACACAAACTCTGCACTTAATGCTGCACTACATGGAGGGGGACCCTGTCCCTGGACCCGGAACGGAGTGCAGGCTTATGTGTGTCTCTAGCCCTCTAAACTTGATTTAACCAAGAGAGGACAGGAAATAGGGATTGGACTCCAACTTAATTAGTGTTTGATACTTAGTAACAACTATAAAGACAACAAAACGTTTTAAAGTTCAATATTATTTGTAATTGAGATTTTAATACGTCATGTATTTATTAGGCAACAAATCAAACTTGCAATGACAAATAGCTTATCTGTAACAATAAATAACGATACAGCATTCAGTAATTCATGGCTTAAGTAGCGCAAATAAATACCGTATGATATAATAGCGCAAAATTAAACGCGGGTTGCCGTCTGAGTAATCCCCTAAGTCAAAACATGTAAAAAGTATGCAAAAGCTTCTGAAGTTAAATAAATATTTATGTAGTTTAGAATTTAAAATAAAAGAATTAATGTAAAGAACTTATTTGAATAATTTTACGATCAAAAATATGCACCTTTTGCGAAGAAGAATTTGCTAAGCTACAAAATCGGGCCTAAATACAGGTGCACAGTGCGAATTTCGTAGGCGTTGGAGTCCCCGAATGACGGGAAACAGAGTATTTATACCAAAACAGGCTCCACAGTGTGGAAACTGTGGTCCACAAAAGTCTGTGGCACTCCACAGGAAAATTGCTGTGGAGCGTCCACGGCAAAAATTGATGTGCCACAGCAAAATACTGTGGGAGATGAAAATTACTTAAAATATGAAGCCAATGAATGATTGCCTAGTTTTCTAATAAATAATAAGCTTTTGCTTCACAAATATAATACAACTACCTCATAAGAACGTTTTAAAATGTTATTTCTAAACATTTTGAGGGCGAAGATTGTTGACAAGTGCAGCTTCCGTTACTCCTAGCAACCCACATCAAAAATCAATATGGCTGCTGCCCGTCTAGTAACATGTGCAAAGTTAAAAGTTTAAAATACAATAACTTCATAAATACAAAGAATCCATGAAATCTACTTGGCAGAATGATACAAAATACAATTTGTGAACTATATGACTAAGTATTTACGTTCAAGAAAAGGAATTGATTGAGGAAAACACATGGAATAAAAACGCGAAAATGTGTGACATTCAATGCATTTAGATTGACAGTTAAGATGGAAAACTTGCTAATGGAAGTGAATTGCTGGTAAAAATGTATAAAATGGGTTAGCTGCTCTGTGTTATGAGCTAGAACGCTAATCATAATTATGCCTTAGATCCAGCCTTATCAAACTGATCAATAATTTACAAGAAAAACTCAAACAGCAGATGACAAGCCATAAACAGTGCTGAATTACACAAAAGGTAAGAATTTCAATATGCCGGGGCATAACAATATTGACTTGAAACTTTACACATATGTTCGGCATGAAGTGTAGATGTGTGCGACCTATTTTTCATGTGGATCAGTCCATTATTTTTTGTAGGGGACATGATTAAACAAAACTTTATGCAAACTTTTGTGGTTCGTCTGGCAATTACGACATCAACAGTTTTCAAGATATAGACTTGAAACTTTAAACATAATGATCGTGAGTAGATTTTAGCAAATTTTTTTTCTCATGTGTATCAGTCCATCATTTTTTGGAGGGGAGCACGATTCAACCTAACCTTGTGACATGAACTTCTTCTACAGTTTTCAAGATATTGACTTGAAACTTTACACATATGTTCGGCATGAAGTGTAGATGTGCGTGACATATTTTTCATGTGGATCAGTCCATTTTTTTGTTGGGGACATGATTAAACAAAACTGTTTTACGCCAACTTCTACAGTTTTCAAGATATCAACTTGAAACTGAAATCTTATGTTCTGCATGAAGTGCGCATGTAAGCGACATATTTTTTGTTTGGATCAGTCCATTATTTTTGGAGGGGAGCATTATTTAAAAAAAAATCATTCCTTTTTAACAAAATCTTATATGACATATTTTTTTCATGTGGATCAGTCCATTATTTTTTTAGAAGGGGAGCACGATTCAACAAAATCTTTTGATCCCAACTTCTTCTACAGATTTTAAGATACTGACTTGAAACTTTAAACATATGTTCGGCATGAAGTGTAGATGTGCGTGACATATTTTTCGTGTGGATCAGTTCATTATTTTTAGCAGGGGACATGATTAAACAAAATTGTGTGATGCAAACTTCTACAGTTTTCAAGATATCGACTTAAAACTGAAATCATGAGTTCTGCATGAAGTATGATTATAATTGACAATTATTTTTGTGGATCAGTCCAGTATTTTTTGAAAGGGTGCATTATTTAACAAAATCTTATGACGCAAACTAAACTTCTTCTGTTTCCAAAATATTGACTTGAATCTTTTAACATATATTTGGCATGAATTGTATATGTGCAAGACATTTTTTTTCCTTCTGGATCAGTCCATTATTTTTTTAGGGGATCACTATTTAACAAAATGCTGTGAGGCGAACTACTGGTACAGTTTTCAAGGTAATTAGTCAAACTTAAAACATGTTCGGCTTGAAGTGTAGATGTGTGTAACCTATTTTTCATGTAGGTCAGTCCATTATTTTTGTAGGGGAATGATTTAACAAAATTTTGTGATGCGAAGTAATACATTTCAAGATATTGACTTGAAACTGAAATCATATGTTCAGCATAAAGTGTCGATATGGTAGACATATTTTTCATCTGGATCAGTCCATTTTTTTTGAAGGGGAGTACTATTGAATATTGTATTCATTGTTAGGTAAAAAGATGTGAACATTATTTCTGCATACTCTGACAAAGCAGTATTGCGGGGGTATTAATCACCTTCAGTAATAGCTCTAGTTCCGTTTTGGTCTAGAATATGTATTTGTGATAACTTGCAATCAAGTAAATCAACTGTTATTTATCAATACGTGTACAATTTAGCTCGAGAATTACATGGAAACAATTTAAAATTACGCTTTCCTAGGATACATACTGTAAAATCTATTTTTATAAAAACAGGCTTAATCAATATTTCGGAGTCTCACTCTTTTCCTAATCATAAAATGTTCTGTTCACAAATGCTTATATAAAACATATAGGGAAAAAACTGTGTTCTTAGGCCTGGTAATAGTTACATAAAATGGCCAACATTAATTGGTCAATAAATGAGGCTTAATCTCTGGTGGAGTGTTTTACACTCCCTCAGATCAAGGGCTTCAAAGAGAAACGTCTGAAGTTGTAATGGTGCAGCTCTTCATTTGTGCTGTATATTCAATACAGGCAACATTGAAGTTTGTAAATTGGTGCACAGACCTTGAATGTTAGTTGTAATAGGTATTTTAATTTCATTTTGTTCTTGGGTCTTCACACATACGAACTCAGGCAAACAAAGTCCAAAATGAATTATGTAAGAAGCTTAAAAATCAGAATTACTTAGAAATTAAAGCATTTTATCTATAAAATTTATTATCACACCTCTTTCTCTTGAAAAATCGTTTCAGTGAATGTCTCTCCTGTTGTAACAATTGCAATTTCCAGTCTGAAGATCCTGGTTTCCAGCTCTACAACCCAGGTGAAGATGTCAGCCGGAATTCAGTCTGGTACTGGTTCCCCAACTGCACAACTTTACTCTGGAACAAATGGCCAGCTCCAGTAACCAGTGATGAAAGTGTCACCCCTAAGTGATGGTCTCCAGGAAAGAACAGGAACTGATGGGGGAAGTCTTTACAGCTAAGGTAAGCGTAATTTTTAGTTTGTCGAATCTTTGGGCATTATTATGCCCCCCTTCGAAGAAGCGGGGGTATATTGCTTTGCACATGTCGGTAGGTCGGTCGGTCGGTCCGTAGACCACATCTTGTCCGATCAATAACTAGACAACGCTTTGTGATACAGTCCTTATATTTGGTGTGGAGGTTGGTCATGACCAGTAGAAGACCCCTATTGATTTTGGGGTCAGTAGGTCAAAGGTCAAGGTCACAGTGGCCTTGACCACAAAAACCTTGTCCGATCAATAACTAGACAACGCTTTGTGATACAGTCCTCATATTTGGTGTGGAGGTTGGTCATGACCAGTAGAAGATTCCTATTGATTTTGGGGTCAGTAGGTCAAAGGTCAAGGTCACAGTGGCCTTGACCACAAAAACCTTGTCCGATCAATAACTAGACAACGCTTTGTGATACAGTCCTCATATTTGGTGTGGAGGTTGGTCATGACCAATAGAAGAACCCTATTGATTTTAGGATCAGTAGGTCAAAGGTCAAGGTCACAGTGGCCTTTGCATACAAAAACGTTGTCCGATCAATAACTAGACAACGCTTTGTGATACAGACCTCATATTTGGTGTGGAAGTTGGTCGTGACCAGTAGAAGACCCCTATTGGTTTTGGGGTCAGTAGGTCAAAGGTCAAGGTCACGGTGGCCTTGACAACAAAAAACCTTGTTCGATCAATAACTAGACAACGTTTTTTTTATACAGTCCTAATATATGGTGTGGAGGTTGGTCATGACCAGTACAAGACCCCTATTGATTTTGTCCTCATATTTGGTATGAATGTTGGTCATGACCAGTAGAAGACCCCTATTGATTTTGGGGTCAGTAGGTCAAAGGTCAAGGTCAAAGTGGCCTTTGTACACAAAAACCTTGTCCGATCAATAACTAGACAACGCTTTGTGATACAGTCCTCATATTTGGTGTCGAGGTTGGCCATGACCAGTACAAGACCCCTATTGATTATGGGGTCATTATGTTAAAGGTCAAGGTCACAGTGGCTTTGACAACAAAAAAACCTTGTCTGATCAATAACTAGACAACACTTTGAGATACAGTCCTCAAATTTGGTGTGTAGGTTGATCATGACCAGTACACGACCCCTACTGATTTTGGGGTCAGTAGGTCAAAGATCACGGAGGCCTTGACAACAAAAAACCTTGTTCGATCAATAACTAGACAACGTTTTTTGATACTGTCCTAATATTTGGTGTGGAGGTTGGTCATGACCAGTACAAGACCCCTATTGATTTTGGGGTCAGTCAGTCAAAGGTCAAGGTCACAGTGGCCTTTACCACAAAAACCTTGTCTGATCAATAACTAGACAACACTTTGTGATACAGTACTCATATTCGGTTTGGAGGTTGGTCAAGACCCGTATTAATTTAAGGGTCAGTAGGCCAAAGGTCAAGGTAATAATTTTCTTGACCACAAAATCCTTGTCTGATCAATAACTAGGTTAATCTACACGCGCTTATGTTTGTCGAGGTAAATGTAATCCTCTCATTGGATGACCTGGTTATTGATATATAGGAGTTCCACCGTCTTGTAAATTGCTTTCATGACTGGTACCCTTCATTGCTAAAGCTTACAAAAGTCTCTAAATTTCCAAAAATTTAAATTCAATGCTAATAGATATCACTTGCACGTCAGGGGGGGCATTTGTGTTTGACAAACACCTCTTGTTATGTTTTGCATGGTTCATACACTTCAGAATCCAGAACTGGATTTTCAGCTGATTATCATAAAAATTTGCTTTCTTGAAAATTTGTTCACACCCCTGAAATATCGGTACCTGCTATACATCATAATCATTAGGAAATTTTGATGTTAATGACAGGAAGGTACATACAGCCATCTCATTGTTTAACCCTTTCCTCCATGTATACATCTTTTTACGTATGTGTGACCAGTGTAGATCCAGATCAGCTGGCACATCTGTGCCATCTGATCAGGACCTGCACTGGTCACATTTTAATCAGAACTTACTTAAAAAATAAAAAAGCGAACAGTGCCAGCTGATCTGGCTCTAAACTGTTCGCCCAAGCTATAAAGGTGTATCTATGGAGATAATGGTTAAAGTTTGATCTGACTATTGAATTTCATAAAATGGCCTACATGAAACTAAACCATTGAACATGTGACATGCTTACTTTGTGGGATAAAGGTCATTGTTGTGATGTAACAATTTTCATCAAGATTTGTCCTGAAGCAGAGAAGTTTCCTTTAGGGAAGAATCATTTAAAATTGAGATAAATAAAAGATGTTTCTCTGGGCACTATAATTGGGAATATCTGTTAATATAAATTTCAGTCTGTCACTGCTTCTAAACCCTTTCCTCCATAGACAGACCTTTATTGTGTGAGCAAACAGTGTAGATCCAGATCAGCCGGCATGTGATTAGGATCTGCACAGTTCGCTTTATGACTGTTAGATTATTTCTGTCCAAAATGCGACACTTGCAGATCCTGATCAGATGGCACAGATGTGCTGGCTGATCTGGATAAACACTGGTCACACATGCGTACAAATGCGTATATATGGAGGAAAGGGTTTTGTTCACGCCTGATATACTTGTTTTACATATCATGAGGAAATTTTGATGTTGATTAATAATTGGGAACGTTTGACGTTGATTACAGGAAAGTTGCAGACTCCGGACATACTGTTGCATAGGTTGAAGATAGAGGATCATTCCATGCTTATATTCACTTAGATGACCAGGATGTTGGACGTCTTGGAAGCTTTTCTCAACTACCTTGGACACAGATACTTGAGGCTAAATGGTAAAACAACAATAGAACAAAGACAGTTATGTCAAAGTAGCTACATGGAGAATTGTGTTGAGAGACTCTTGCTTCAGGAAAACTGGATTTTTCTCTGGCGTATATAAATGAAGATAGGTGAAAAAATCTTACAGTTTAGGAAATAGAGAGTTATTTTCATGGCTGAATGCCAGTGGTTGTATATTGTTGTATAGATTTTGTATCATAGAAATTGTTTGAATCATTAAACAGTACCTTTATTAAACAGTAATTTTATTGGTTTTTGATATAAAACCTAGAAAATGAGTTCTAATTGATAAATTGTTGGTTTTCAGCAATTGACTGGTTTAATGCAGATCGTCACATCTTTGTGTTCATTCTGTCTACAGGATTTGGAAGTATTAGTGTGAACATTACGGGTGCAGATACTGTGATATTCTATGATAATGACTGGAATCCTACAAAGGACGCTCAGGCCCTGGATCGGTGTCATCGTATTAGACAAACCAGAGATGTCCACATTTATAGGTAATACAAAAGGTTTTCCAGTTGATCAGTCATGGTGGACACTTGTTCTCACTTTCCTGAAATTTGGGCAGTCCATCCAAGAAATCCAGCAGTTGTATAATCATAAAAAATATTTTAAAGATCAGATCATTATGTAGACTTTTGAAAAATAGCACGAATGGATGTAGAATTAACAGAATGTAATATATTGTAAAATGTTATAATTGTAACTGAAGTTAAAAGACTAATAAAGCCTTGCCTGAAGGTTATAAAACTAAGAGTGGAAACCAGTTTCAAATATCAAGCATCTGATTGGCTGAAATGGCAACCAGTTGCCATTTCAACCAATCAGATGCTTGAGATTTGAGAATGGTTTCCATGCTCAATTTTATAACCTTGGGACCAGATTTTTCTGGATGACTGGGTTATAAATAATGAGAATCGAGTCATAGTCACTGCTGCAGTGTCGTATTGTGGTAGTGCTGATGATCTTGTAGAGAAAACGTCAGTATTATGCACCAGTCTATCTCTGTAGCTGTACTGGTCACCTTAACCCAAGATATTCTTCTCTGTTATTCTCTCTTACTTTGACATAAGATCTGTTTAAACTACTGACTTGAACTGAACACACTTCATCATACCATCATAGTCTCGCTGGCATCCCACCTAACAAATTAATTCTCTCTCTCACCTTAACCTGGGATATTCTTCTCTGTAAGTCTCTCTTACTTTTACACAAGTTCTGTTTAAACTACTGGTCACCTTAACCTGAGATATTCTTCTCTGTAATTCTCTCTTACTTTGACACAAGTTCTATTTAAACTACTGGTCACCTTAACCTGAAATATTCTTCTCTGTAATTCTTTCTTACTTTGACACAAGTTCTGTTTAAACTACTGGTCACCTTAACCTGAGATATTCTTCTCTGTTATTCTCTCTTACTTTGACACAAGTTCTGTTGAAACTACTGGTCACCTTAACCTGAGATATTCTTCTCTGTAATTCTCTCTTACTTTGACACAAGTTCTGTTTAAACTACTGGTCACCTTAACCTGAGATATTCTTCTCTGTGATTCTCTCTTACATTGACACCAGTTCTGTTTAAACTTCTGGTCACCTTAACCTGAAATATTCTTCTCTGTACTTATATCTCACTTTGACACAAGTTCTGTTTAAACTACTGGTCATCTTAACCTGAGATATTCTTCTCTGTAATTCTCTCTTACTTTGACACAAGTTCTGTTTAAACTACTGGTCACCTTAACCTGAAATATTCTTCTCTGTACTACTCTCTCACTTTGACACAAGTTCTGTTTTAACTTCTTGTCTGTATTTTCTATCACTTTGACACAAGTTCTGTTTAAACTACTGGATCATACTATCATAGTCTCTGCTGGCATGCCACCTAACAATTTTTTTTGTAATTTTTTTTTATTAAGTAAGTTCCTTACAATTTTACCCTTTCCTCAATACATACACATTTTTACGCATGTGCCGCAAGTGTAGATCCAGATCAGCTGGCACATCAGTGCTGTCTGATCAAGATCTGCACTGGTCGCATTTTGGTTACAGATAAAAAGCGAACAGTTTAGATCCTGATCAGACAGCAGGGATGTGCTGGCTGATACGGATCTACACTGTTTGCCCATGCAATAAAGGTGTATCTATGGAGCAAAGGGTTATATGGACATTAGCCATGAATGAATCACTGGGGTGATATTTATAAAGTTGAATTCAATTGTCGTCAAGCTAGAACTGTACAGAACTTTGTCAAGTTAAGAATCGATTCCTGGATTCAATTGGTTTCCTTGCACATCTACAGTAAAACCTGCCTTAGCAGCCACTTTCATTCAGCAACCACCTTTATTTATCAGCCAGTTTGAATATACCCTAAACTGTCATTTTGTTCTAATTTTCACCTCTCTTAAACAGCCACCTGTGTTAAGCAGCTACTTTTTGTTACCCCCTTGGATGGCTACTTAAGACAGGTTTGACTGTGTATACTAAAACAAATGTAACTTATTCAATTGCTTGTGCAGAACCCAGTTGCAGGAGCTTACTGTACCAGAAGCATTGCAAACTTGGTTGAAGATTATAAAACTCTAGGCCAGTCTCACAGAGAGTGGAAACCAGTCTCAAATCTCAAGGATCAGATCCTTGAGATTTGAGACTAGTTTCTAATCTCAGATTTATAATCTTCAGTACTGGGCTGAAGATGATAAAACTGTCATTTGAGACCAGTCTCGCCATTCAAATGGTTGAAATTTGAGACTGGTCTTCATTCTTAGTTTTATTATCTTTTGGCTCTGGTCAGATAAATGGGAGACAAGTTTCAATTTCAGCTTATCAGATGCTTGAAATTTGAGACCGGTCTTTATTTTTGATTTTATAATATTGCAAACATGAATTCAGGTTGGTGAGCAAGAGAAATGTGGAGGAGAACATTTTAAAGAAAGCTAACCAGTAACGTATGCTGGGTGACACGGCCATTGCGGGTGGAAACTTCACTACTTCATTCTTCAAATAGGTAGGCAAAGCTTGAGCCTATTTGCCTCATCTTCTTGGTTTCAACATGTGAAGATGTTTGGTGCAAGCCCAACTGTCTTCCCTAGCCCCACGGATGTGCCGGCTGATATATGGAGGAAAGGGTTAACTTCTGCTTAATAAACAGAATTCTTCATACCGGTAACTGTGATTTTGTACTTTGCTCAGTTCTAGCTCTGAATTTGTGCAAGTGTTTGTAATAGATTGGATAAATCTGTTGGGCATTGCTTCCAATATCTGTACCCATTAAAGCTTGTTTAACCCTTTCCTCCATAGACACACGTTTTTTACGTGGGCGAACAGTTTAGATTCAGATTCAGATCTGCCGGCACATCCGTACTGTCTGATCAGGATCTGCACTGATTGCTTTTTGATTCATAAGGTTATTTCTGACCAAATGTGAACAGTGCAGATCCTGATCAGACAGCATGGATGTGCCGGCTCATCTGGATCTACACTGGTCACACACACGTAAAAATGAGTAGATATGGAGGAAAGGGTTAAACACAAACATGTATATTTGTTATAGAACACTTATATGGAGCTGTTCTCAGAACCATCTGGTCTCAAATCATTGGTTAACGAGAAGGAAAAGAGAAAAGGGAAAAGCAGCAGCGCAGATTCCAAGAAAGCTGAGCAGAAAAACCCTGATCCTGCTGAATGCCTGGCTCTAGCACAGTTTGAAAAGGTAACCTTACAGTTGTATGTAGCCAAGTGTTTTTTTATGCCACCACAAAGAACTCCCAAATCTTGTGGCGTCAACTTTTCATTAACTATCGGGCGGATTTCTTTCGAACTTGCACAGTTGATAATCAGGATGTGTAGATGATTGTAAAGAAAAGATTTTTTTCTGCGACCATTCTACCAGAGTAATGTTCCTTTGTTACAAATGTTGTTGTAGCAGTGGGGGCATCAGTGTCCCACTGACACTTTCTAGTTTAAACAAAAAATTTGGTAATAACTTATTATCCAATATTATCAAAACTTTAAACCAATGTTCTTTGTGAGCAAGACCTTAATATTTCCTAAAAAGAAATATATTTAGTCTCATTCAGAATTCTTTTTTCTAAACCAATGCAATTGAACACTTAATGTTGCTGTTTTCAGGTCAGCCGAGAGCAAACTTCCTGTCCGTTGAAGAGTATCCTTCTGGAGGTGGTGAAGACGATGACAAACGATTTGTCTCTATTTACAATCCTGAATGTCTTCATTTGCCAGCAACTTTTACTTTGTTGATTCCTTAAAAAACTACAAGTGATTCTGTGACAAACAGATACTGCGTTTTTTGCTCTTATTATATGTTGCCATACTGGGTGTAAATAAAAGATATGTTCTGTTCTTATCTTTCAGCTCGACAATTCAGAGAATATGTTGAGCTGTTCTGCTCATCTTGGCATTGGCAAAATATACTGAAAGAAAAAAGTTTAGCAAGTTTTTCACACATATTATTTTTTCTTTTTTAGCTTTCAAATGAAGACGTTTTTATATGTAAATGGTGTGTTTATCGATGCTCTTTACACATCTATTGTGTTTGTTCGAAAACCGTGTATTTTATCGGCGAAGCGTAAGAAAATCAAAAATCACGTGCAATGTAAGCACTGCAATTTCGGTAGTGTGTAGAGTCGAGTAATATACCTCATTGTTTTGAGCTGTTACCACAAACAAAATAACCAGTTTAAAACTCGAAGAAATTCCAATGGGGCGTCGCCCAGGAATGACGTTAGAAGAACGTTAAAGAGCTGTAGGTATGCTCCACGCTGGTATGACGGCGAGAGCTGCCGCTCGGCATTTCAATCGCTATGAATCTACAATTAGACGCCTTAGAAACCGTCTGAGGGAGACAGGACGAGTCAACGACAGACTCAGATCAGGTAGACCACGGAAAACAACGCCACACGAAGACCGTCACATCACGACGCTTTCTCGACGTAACCGGTTTATATCCAGTGGGAAGATAGCCCGAGATCTCATGAATACTTCTGGGACTAGGGTGTGCCTCAGAACTGTCGATACTGAACTCCTTGTGATTTTTGACGCCTTACCCCTAACGTCTTTCAGGTTGTACAGTGATCTAAGGCAACAGGGTTTTGACAATTTATTGTTACAAACCAATTGAAAACTAAATGCTTTATCCAGTTATGTACTTGGTTATAGTCTAATTGGTATAGTTTCAATAAACCAGTGAAATATTTCCAAACTTAGGTGTGAACTGATTTTATCAGGTATTGTCACATTAAGAAGACACAGCCAACTCACCGCTAATGCCAAGATGAGCTGAACAGCTCAACATATTCTCGAGTTCTGAATTTTCGAGCTAAATGCTATTCCTGAGGAATGAAAAGATAAAAATATTGAATGTTAGTACGGGAAAACGTTATACGGCCGGGATACAGCACGTGCAATTTCAAATGCAATACCTAAGGGATGAAAAGATAAAGGGTATTTGACGGCCGCCATACAGCACATAAAACTACTGTTATTATGAACAAAAGTGAAATGTGCATATTAAGAATTGACACATTCAGCAGACACAGTCTTTTTACCAGGGTGTTCCCTATCGACAAACCTAATTGTTTTCTCTCCCTTTACCGCGATGCACGATGGAACGATGGTGAAATCACGATGGCACAATGATGAAAACAAGATGGCACGGTAGTATGAAGGTGAAAAGGCTATGTAATATTGCGGTTTCATCATCATTGTTTCACCATCAAGCTATTGTTTTTTCACCATAGTACCATCATTGTTTCAACATCGTAACATCATTGTTTTACCATTGTGCCATCGTGACACCTTGTTTTACCTTCGTATGATCATCGGTTCATCATTGTGCCATTGTTTCACAATTGTGTCATTGTTGTTTCACTATTGTCCCAATGTTATTTCACCATTGTTGTTTCACCATCATGCAATCGTTGTTACACCATTGTACCATCGCCTTCCGGTAGTCATGCACAGTAAAATCCGCTGATGTTCATTTACTTTTTAGCAGAAAGATTTCGTCAGACTTTGATGTTTTAAAAGTTTAAAAACAGCGGAATTTTGCATGCTTCACCGATAGGCGATGGTACAATTGTGAAACATAAATGGTACGATGATGAAACATCGATGGTACAATCATGAAACAACAATGAAATGATGGGGTAACAACAACGGTACAAATATATATATACTCAACAAAAATAAAAAGTATCCACTTTCCTATCTTAAATTTTGTAAAATTTGAAAATGAAAACTTAAAATTCTGTATGTGGACAACATTGCATTTCTGTTATCATTGCAAAGAGAAAAAGTGTTCTTGAAAATCTGCAGCCACAACTTAGTTATCTTTTCCTTTGTTGTAATGAGGGTTCCAGGAAAAAGTCAGTGATCCTTTGAAGTATTCACATTAATTTGAATTAAATTAATCTTTCCACCTCTTGTGATAAATAAAATCACAAAACATTCATCAATAAAACAAGTAGTCCTCGATAAACTACGCTAGAAAGTCCAACCATTTCCAATTACCTCCCTTTAAATTGAATATATAGTGTTTTGTAATCCATTATTAATTGTTATTCGACTGGCCGTTGCTTAGGACTTGGTGTGGAAGATTATGTTTATGAACAATTAAAATTAAAAACAACTGAGATTTACGAATTAAACACCATTCAAAGCGTACCTGATTAAATGAAAATATGTTAATGAGAATATAAGCATAAAAAGTGGATACTTTTTATTTTTGTTCAGTATATATATGAATTTCAACATCTGTTACAAGAATCTTAACTCCTGTTTGACTATTTTTTGAGTTATGCCCTTTTAAAAAGCGAATTTAACATGAAACTTAATGTTGACTTTAACTTTGAAAGTACTTGACATATTCACTTAATACTTGGAATATATTAGCTTCATGAACAACAACATCGGTTACAACAAGAACCATAACTCCTGTTTGACTATTTTATGAGTTATTCCCGTTTCAAATGCAAATTTAACATGAAACTTACTGTTGCATATAACTTATACGCGGAATAAATGATCAACATGAACTGCGCCATCAGAGACAACAAAAATGATAACTCCTGTTTCAACATTTTTTGAGTTATGCCCCTTTCAAATGCAACTTTAACATGAAACTTAATGTATATATTTTTTTTCTGTATGTGTATTATTGTTTAATTTTCATCCATTATTTCTTTCATTTTATTTTTTTCTACTTTTTGTCTTTTCTTTATTTTTTTTCTTGCTGTTTCTTTCTGGAATGGGTTTCCTTTACTTATCTATCTTGTTTAGTCATGACAAGGCAGTTGGGTAGCTCAGCTGGTAGAGCAACTCAGAACTGTGCCTTTCTTATGTTCCTGAGGAGGTCCCAGGTTCGAATCCTGGTCCAGCAGCCTCAGTTATGACAAGCAAGGTTGGTTCCAAAAGATATAATGGTAAAGGAAAAAAGAGGATCATCAAAACCATCCTATAATGAAACAAAGAATTGTATGGTATAGTATAGTATAGTATAGTATAGTATAGTATAGTATAGTATAGTATAGTATAGTATAGTATAGTATAGTATAGTATAGTATAGTATAGTATATAGTGTAGTGTAGTGTAGTGTAGTGTAGTGTACTGTAGTGTAGTGTAGTGTATAGTAATAGTATAGTATAGTAATAGTATAGTATAGTATAGTATAGTATAGTGTAGTATAGTAGATCTATAGTATAGTGTAGTGTTGTGTACTGTAGTATAGTATAGTATTAGTGTTGTGTAGTATAATGTAGTATAGTATAGTATTAGTGTAGTATAGTATAGTATAGTATAGTATAGTATAGTATAGTATAGTTATAGTATAGTATAGTATAGTTATACTATAATATAGTATAGTATAGTATTGTTATACTATAGTATATTATAGTATAGTATAGTATAGTTATACTATAGTATAGTATAGTATAGTTATCCTATACTATGCTATACTATAGTTATACTATAGTATAGTATAGTTATACTATACTATACTATAGTTATACTATAGTATAGTTATACTATAGTATAGTTGTACTATAGTATAGTTTAGTATAGTTAGTTATAATATAGTATAGTATATTATACTATAGTATAGTATAGTTTAGTATAGTATAGTCTAGTGTGGTGTGGTGTAGTATAGCGTAGTATAGTGTAGTGTAGTATAGTATAGTGTAGTGTAGTATAGTATTAATGTAGTGTAGTGTAGTGTAATATAGTGTAGTAAGAGTATAGTTTAGTATAGTATAGTATAGTTATACTATAGTATAGTATAGTAAAGTATAGTATAGTGTAGTGTGGTGTGGTGTGGTGTAGTGTAGGGTAGTACAGTATAGTAAAGTAAAGTAGATCTATAGTATAGTAAATCTATAGTATAGTAGATCTATAGTATAGTATAGTAGATCTATAGTATAGTATAGTGAAGTGTAGTATAGTGTAGTGTAGTGTAGAGTATTATACTATAGTGTAGTGTGGTGTAGTGTAGTGTAGAATAGTACAGTGTAGTGTTGTATAGTGTAGTAGGAAGGAATTACAGATGACATTCACTTTCCAAATTTCCTACGATTTCCGATTTGGAAAGTGAATGTCAAATCAAACCCCGGAAGGAATTACAGATGACATTCACCTTCCAAATCCCCTACCTACTCACTTATTCACTATCATGATCAGTTTTTATATCATGTCCCTCACTCTCTTTATCTGGGATTTGTGGTGAGGCTGTGTCTTCTAGATGTGAGAATTCCTGATATATATATTTCACTTTTATATTATCACAGTAGTTTTGCATGTGCATTTTCGCGGACGTCAAACGTTTCCCCGAACTTTCATTCAATAATTTTATTTTTTCGTTTATCAGAGATGAAGACAAAGCGGGACATTGTTTAAAGACTGATGATATGAAAGTGAATGAGTGAGTAGGTAGGCGATTTGGAAAGTGAATGTGAAATCAAACCCCGGAAGGAATTATAGATGACATTCACTTTCCGAATCCTTACGATTTGCGATTTGGAAAGTGAATGGCAAATCAAACCCCGGAAGGAATTACAGATGACATTCACTTTCCAAATCCTCTACGATTTGCGATTTGGAAAGTGAATGTCAAATCAAACCCCGGAAGGAATTACATATGACATTCACTTTCCAAAACCCCTACGATTTGCGATTTGGAAAGTGAATGACAAATCAAACTCCGGAAGGAATTACAGATGACGTTCAATTTCCAAATCCCCTACGATTTGCGATTCGGAAAGTGAATGTCAAATCAAACCCCGGAAGGAATTACAGATGACATTCACTTTCCAAAACCCCTACGATTTGCGATTTGGAAAGTGAATGTCAAATCAAACCCCGGAAGGAATTACAGATGACATTCACTTTCCAAATCCCCTACCCACTCACTTATTCACTATCATGATCAGTTTTTAAACCATGTCCGTCTTTCTCTTAATCTGGGCTTTGTGGTGAGACTGTGTCTTCTAGATGTGACAGTTCCTGATATACATATTTCACTTTTATATTATCACAGTAGTTTTGCATGTGCTTTTTCGCGTACGTCAAACGTTTCCCCGAACTTTCATTCAATAATTTTATTTTTCGTTTATCAGAGATGAAGAGAAAGCGGGACATGGTTTAAAAACTGATCATATGAAAGTGAATGAGTGAGTAGGCAGGAGATTTGGAAAGTGAATGTGAAATCAAACCCCGGAAGGAATTACAGATGACATTCACTTTCCAAATCCCCTACGATTTGCGATTTGGAAAGTGAATGTCAAATCAAACCCCGGAAGGAATTTCAGATGACATTTACTTTCCAAATCCCCTACGATTTGCGATTTGGAATGTGAATGTCAAATCAAACCCCGGAAGGAATTACAGATGACATTCACTTTCCAAATCCCCTACCTACTCACTTATTCACTATCATGATCAGTTTTTAAACCATGTCCCTCATTCTCTTTATCTGGGCTTTGTGGTGAGGCTGTGTCTTCTAGATGTGACAATTCCTGATATACATATTTAACTTTTATATTATCACAGTAGTTTTGCATGTGCTTTTTTGCGGACGTCAAACGTTTCCGCGAACTTTCATTCAATAATTTTATTTTTTTCGTTTATCAGAGATGAAGAGAAAGCGGGACATTGTTTAAAAACTGATGATATGAAAGTAAATGAGTGAGTAGGTAGGCGATTTGGAAAGTGAATGTGAAATCAAACCCCGGAAGGAATTACAGATGACATTCACTTTTCAAATCCCTTAAGTTACGATTTGCGATTTGGAAAGTGAATGTGAATTCAAACCCCGGAAGGAATTACAGATGACATTATCTTTCCAAATCCCCTACGATTTGCGATTTGGAAAGTGAATGTCAAATCAAACCCCGGAAGGAATTACAGATGACATTCACTTTCCAAATCCCCTACCTACTCACTTATTCACTATCATGATCAGTTTTTAAACCATGTCCCTCTTTCTCTTTATTTAGGCTTTGTGGTGAGGCTGTGTCTTCTAGATGTGACAGTTCCTGATATACATATTTCACTTTTATATTATCACAGTAGTTTTGCATGTGCTTTTTTGCGTACGTCAAACGTTTCCCCGAACTTTAATTCAATAATTTTATTTTTCGTTTATCAGAGATGAAGAGAAAGCGGGACATGGTTTAAAAACTGATCATATGAAAATGAATGAGTGAGTAGGTAGGAGATTTGGAAAGTGAATGTGAAATCAAACCCCGGAAGGAATTACAGATGACATTCACTTTCCAAATCCCCTACGATTTGCGATTTGGAAAGTGAATGTCAAATCAAACCCCGGAAGGAATTACAGATGACATTCACTTTCCAAAACCCCTACGATTTGCAATTTAGAAAGTGAATGTCAAATCAAACCCCGGAAGGAATTACAGATGACATTCACTTTTCAAATCCCCTACCTATTCACTTATTCACTATCATGATCAGTTTTTATATCATGTCCCTCATTCTCTTTATCTGGGCTTTGTGGTGAGGCTGTGTCTTCTAGATGTGACAATTCCTGATATACATATTTCACTTTTATATTATCTCAGTAGTTTTGCATGTGCTGTTTTGCGGACGTCAAACGTTTCCGCGAACTTTCATTCAATAATTTTATTTTTTCGTTTATCAGAGATGAAGAGAAAGCGGGACATTGTTTAAAAACTGATCATATGAAAGTGAATGAGTGAGTAGTTAGGAGATTTGGAAAGTGAATGTGAAATCAAACCCCGGAAGGAATTACAGATGACATTCACTTTCCAAATCCCCTACGATTTGCAATTTGGAAAGTGAATGTGAAATCAAACCCCGGAAGGAATTACAGATGACATTCACTTTCCAAATCCCCTACCTACTCACTTATTTACTATAATGATCAGTTTTTAAACCATGTCCCTCTTTCTCTTTATCATGGATGTGGTGAGGCTGTGTCTTCTTGATGTGACAGTTCCTGATATACATATTTCACTTTCATATTATCACGGAAGTTTTGCATGTGCTTTTTCGGGACGTCAAACGTTTCCCCGAACTTTCATTCAATAATTTTATTTTTTCGTTTATCAGGGATAGCATTTACAGGGGGTAGGACGTGGCATTGCTTCCGAAGATAGTTAAGTGAGGACAATGTTGCATTGGGATAAAAATTGTGATTTAGTAGGCCTTTTTTAAGAAAAAAGGATTTATTTTGCAAGGTTAGTGCCTTCATACTATATTTAATTAAATCCACCGTTGCATTTTGCAACCAGATGTCTAAGGTATCCTCGACACTTTGTTTCAGGAACTTAGCTTTTGTAACAATTAAGTTATTGAAGGTTTTATACAGTATTGGTAATGTAAACACGCCAAAAATATCATGGTATTTTAGGCTGATCTTCAGACATCTGAGCACTACCATGTTGGGTTTTAGCATTTTATCAATAACATATTCTTTTTTCTACTTGGTTCGTCCCCGATATGCAACCCCCACGCTCGAAAGAAAACAGGACATGCCATTATCTTGCATTCCAGGATTTGGACATTCCCTTTTGGCGTTACCTGGATAATTTTACTGAACAGGTTTTTCATAAAGCCCATTCCTATTCACAGATTTGATTAAAGAGTATGTTTTTTTTATTCTTATGGATATGTATACTGAATGTGTTTCATAAAAAATCACACATTTACAAAATTACCATATGAGCATACATGGTTACAAATAAATATTGAGCCTTATTTGAGGTAAACGTTAGCATTCATTCTTCAGATAGCTTATCATGTTTACACTCCATAAAATAACTGCATTTCAAATTGCAATAGGTCACTTTTACAACATGCGCATGCTTTTAAAAGAAAATTTTATAACTGTATACCTATACTTACAAAAAATATCTACCTCGGTGTCATTTTGCGCGTGCTCAATGATGTAGTTAATGTATAGGAAACTGGATATGTTGTCCTATTTAGTTATCCCTTATACATCATAAATGATATTCCAACTCAATATGCTAAAATTCAGATAGTTATTATATAAGAACATAATTATTAAAACAATCCAAGAAAAATAAATCCGTGAATATGCATGCGCTTTATGAAAAACCCGTTCAGTAAAGTTCGAGAAAACGCCAAAAAGGGAATGTCCCAATCCTCGAATGCCATATAATGGCATGTCCTGTTTCCTTTCGAGTGTGGGGGTTGCTAATTGGGGACGAGGCAATTAGAAAAAAAAAAGAATATGTTATGTTTACTTGATAAAATGCTAAAACCACACATGGTAGTGCCCAGATGTCTGAAGATCAACCTAACATACCATATTTTTGACGTGTTTACATTACCTATACTGTATAAAACCGTCAACTTTTTTGTTACAAAATCTGCATTCCTGTAACATAGTGTCGAGAGTATCTTAGGAATCTGGTCGCATAATGCACAGGTGGCTTTTAAATTAAACAAAGTAAAAAGGCATTTACCTTGCAAAATAAATCCATTTTTTACAAAAAAGGCGGACATTTTATCTCAATGCAACATTGTCCTCGCTTAACTATCTTAGAAAGCAGTGCAATGTCCTACCCCCTGATTTAGCTCGATAATTCAGACCACATGTTGAGCTGCTCTGCTAATCTTGGCACTGTGGGTTGGCTGTGTCTTCTTAATGTGACTATACCTGAAAACTCAGTTCACACCTACCTTAAACCGCTTATTTTGTGCCAATGCCAAGAACAGCTCAACATAATCTCTGAATTGTCGAGCTAAAAGATAAAGACAGAACAGAACAGATCTTTTATTTACACCCAAGTATGGTAACATACAATAAGGGCAATATAACACAGTATCTGTTAAATTCTACAGAGAAGGAATCACTCATCAGTTTGTCACAGAATCGCACATTAATTTGTCACAGAATCACTCACAAGATTGTCACAGAATCACGCGTTAAGTTGTCACAGAATAACTCGTAGATTTTTTATGGAATCAACAAAGTGAAAGTTTCTGGCAAATGAAAACATTTAGATTGTTAATTCAGACAAATCGTTTGTCATCGGCGTCAGCATCTCCAGAAGGACTGTCTTCGAGAACAAGAAGATCGCTCTATGCTGACCTTAAACAGCAACATTAAGTGTGCAATTCCATTCCATTAAGTCGCTATAGCAAAAATAATCCTGAAACAAATTATATTTCTTTTTAAGAAACAGGTAGGTCTTGGTCACTAAGAACACTGTTACAAAGTTTAGAGGAAATTGGATAATAAGCTATAAGGAAAACTATAAACGCAATGCCCATCCTGCCCTCTGCCCTCGCTGTTTTTGCTAATTTACATCATTATTTCGTTTAAAAATGTCACAAAAACTGAATTGCTGCACATATTTGCTTTTTAAAAATATTACTACAATATCTGAAAGTACAAAATTTACAACTTTTGAGAAAAGTTTTTTAAAAGCAGACATTAGAGACTAGAAATGCATGAACAATGAAATCATATACCAATTTCTCTTTTCTGTGCTCTGGTAACCGGTCCCAAGGTTATAAAACTGAGTTTGGAAACCAGTCTCAAATCTTAAGCATCTGATTGGCTGAAATGGCGACTGGTCGCCATTTCAGCCAATCAGATGCTTGAGATTTGAGACTGGTTTCCATGCTCAGCTTTATAACCTTGGGAACTGGACAGCCTTTGTGCGAGTCTCAGACACGTGTATTGCCAAAGAATTCTGTCATAATTATTATGAATATGGTCAGTAAACATCCGGCCAGCTGTAAAATTGAAGTTTGAAAAACAGAATAAATGGAAGATCTAAACCAAATTGTACTTTTTACAAGTTCAGAAAAAAGGAAGCGCGCGTCAATCTAGCTTAATGATTAATTTCTGACTTTAACAAGTTTCGTTTGAAATGATGAATGACACCTTTTCTATCACCCGCCTCGAAAATTAAGTATAAAAGTAAAAAAAGAAATGGATTAAAGAATACACATCCAAAATTCTAAGTTTCAAATCAATATCTTGAAACTTGTAAAAAAACAATCAAAAAGAAGTTATCATTCTTGGTGTTTTGTTCATGCACATGATACAGTGTATATACCTTGTATTGAAATGATAAGACTAAAACTTTTAAAGTTATTAGCAATCTTAATAGCAATATTACATGTAAAGCCATTTGAAAAGCACTTAACTAAAAACAGTCAACATTGTTGTCACAAATGTCATTGACCATACAGATGATATGTTCCATGTATTAAAATGACAAGAATTTTAAAGTTATAAGCAACAGTAATTTCATATAAAAGTCATTTGAAAATATTATAACTAAACACAGTCAAAATGCAGATTCTAAGTATGAAGTTAAAAGTAAAGTCCTTTCAACGTTCTAAGCAACATTAAGATTCAAATTAAGTTTGCAACTACCGGATGTCGATGCTGTCGCTGCTGACTACGCCGCCGCTGAGGTAAAACGGGATCCCTATTTGACTACCAGTTTCCGCAGGCGACACAGTAATACGAATCTGTAACAAAAATTAAATTTTAGTAACAATGACCTTGACCTCGAAGGTAGGAAGCTGGGTCGCATGCATGGCATATTGATCTGGTGATCACGTGCCAAGTTATTTAAAAATCGCTGAGTTACAGCCCGGACTGAAAATTCCACTTTTAGTAACAATGACCTTGAACTTGGATCTAGGAGGCTGTGCTTGATATATTGTCTTATTATGGTGAAAAACATGATCACATTATTTAGACAAAATATTTAAAAACAATAAATTTTAAGTGGGAGGTATTCCTGATTATTCTTCAACCCCTACCCTCATTTTTATTGGTGCAAGGTTTAGGGAAAAATGAAAAAGTAACTTTTTGTGGTGAGGAAGGGCAGGTGGACAGGTACGTGAATCCCCATCACACCTTCAAGTACAATGAAGTACAAAAGGGGATGTAAACTAATTCAAATGCAAATTATAATAATGGACAAACCAACCTGGTTTATGACAGTTAAGAAGCTTCAAAGCTGTTATCATAATGCTTAAAATGCATAAAAGTAACAACCTTGCATGTAAACTTAAACCATTAGTAAGTCCAAAAAGTGGAAAAATGGCCATAATTAAATCAAATACGAGTTAGAGTTGTGGTTTTTGGCAAAATCACAAGTAAGTTCTAAAAATGGAAACTTTCTGGTGCCAGAACCTGTACATGAAAAAAATTAACATAAAAATCAGACAAGTAACCTATATTCAAAGATTATTAAGTACAGATTATTCAAGACAAAATTGCAACACTTACAGTATTCTCAATTCGCAATGCCAATTCTCTGTGCAGAACTTGAGAAATATCCAACTTGCCGAAACTGGTTGACAATTTCTTTAAGTACTAAATGTGGAGATAACCCCAGAAATAAGGTAGCCAGAGTTATGTAACTTGTATATGATCATGACCTGTGAGCTGTTAGGTGAGTGTATAAACTTTCATTCCAATGCTCTTTAAGAAATTGAGAAATATCCAACTTGCCGAAACATGTTAACCATTTTTCTAAGTACATAATGAGGAGATAACCCCAGAAAAAAGGGACATAGAGTAATGTAGTCAGGGTCAGGGTCATGACTTGTGCACTGTAAGGTTAGTATGTAAACTTTCATACCAATGCTCTTTGTAGAAATTAAGAAATAATTAACTTGCCGAAACTGGTTAACCAAATATATCTTAAGTACAAAACGGGTATATAACCACAGAAATAAGGTAGCCAGATTTTCACAAATCAATGTTATGAATGTACTGTTTATTTTATATGTGGTAAGAAAAGTTAAAACAGTAAAGAAATAATTAGATTTAAAAATAACCCAAAATTCTGTTGCAAACACAAAAACTAAGCAAAATAAAACATCGATTCAAATGCTTAATACACGAGTAATATAATACTGACACAATATGTAAGGTCCTTTAAAAGAACTTTTCAATGATGAAGAGCGAAACATTTTTACTTTTTGTCATCTGTTTTCGCGTGACGACTGCCATAGTACCTTAAACTAAATTTTGAACTTAATAACTGAAGAGCAAACAGTGTAGACCCGGATCAGTCTGCAGGATACGGATGCTGGTCACTGTACTGTATAATGAACGCGTTTTCTAATTCTAGTCAAGGCGAAATGACATTATTCACAGATATACAAGTTGTAATCATGTTTAATATCCACATTAATTAACCTTTATTAATCTTTTACTGCATGAGATATGGTTGATATCCCATGGGAGAACAGTGTAGTTCCAGATCAGCTGGCACATCCTTGCCGCACGTCAGGATCTAAACTGTTCCCTTTCAGATTAATTAGGTTATTTCTGACCAAGAAGTAATCAATATAGATCCAGATCAGATGGCATGGATATATGGAGTAAGGGTTAAATTACAATATTGATACAACTCGTCAGATTAGAAATTCCGTATCAAACAATGTCCAGCTTCCCGTGTTCTATTTGACGTCATATACTACATCACACTAGGTTGTCGTAATTTTCCGGCACACAACGAACTCCAAAATAGGAAATTTCCGACGCAGTTTTACAAACGTTACGGTATTTTTACGCCATTCATAAATTTTCTACGCCATTCATAAATTTACTATCGCGTTACTATTTTTTCTGCTTTTACTTTTATGAAAACCACGTTTTTGACTATTTAAATTTTGTTGTTTGGTTTATTTAAATTTGTTTTGAGCGAGAAAGGTATATAATAAAAGGAACATTATGACAGTATGGAGTCTGTATGTTCGTATTATTTCTCGTTGCGTATGTAAACCACATCGCACTCGACATTCGGTCTCGCGCGATATTGTTTACATACCCAACTCGAAAAATACGAACCTACAGATTGCATACTGGTATAATATTCCATATATAATAAAATGGACATGCTTTTGATGAACGAAAAGTTCTGTTTGTTTTTTCCTAGGCGATTGTTTTTAGTTTAATGTGTCACAGATTTCAGCAAGAAGTAACACTAATCTATTATTTTCTCACAACTTATCGGCAATAAAAGTGCATATTTCGGCTCAAAATGTTAATTTTACGTCAGAATGCATAATAAGCAGTGTCGTCTGCTCAACTTGATGACGTCATTCCAAAGATTAACGTCAACTGTCCGCTGACACCTTTTCCTGTGACGTGGTCTACATAAGATCTTTGTGTTGCAAAGTTTTCGTTGGTGGAAATCCCGGTAAGACATAAGAAAACGGTAACAGGTCTTACCAACTCAGGACGTATAAGAGACTGGTCTCTTGTTACTGTTGTTTATGGACCCACAGCGTAAGCCATGTGGGAAGTAGTCGCCCAACCTGAACCAATCCGGCTACAACGGCAATCGTGTGACCTTTGACCACCTGAAATTGAAAATGTCTTTTACAACATTTTTTGTTCATTTTGTTCTTCTTTCTTTTGGCTTAAAGGTGCCTGGTCACATAGAGCTATCAGGAGAAAATATCAAGTGTGTTTAAATATCGAAATTTATCATTTAAACTGTAAAAGACCCGTAAAAAAATTAAATGATATGTAATATTCTTACAAAGTCACCGTACGAGTGAATATATTTCAATTGCAAAAGACTTGTAAACAAAGTAAAAGACATGGAAACACAGGCAATTATTATTGTTATTTAGCGGTACAATTTAATATTTACCACAACCGAGACATGGAAGTAGTCTACCCTAAACTGTGAAAATGCATATTTAAGTTAATTAAGTGGCTGAATAGGTTCATGTGAAAACGTACAAAATATTTTTTTTCTCAGAATCAAATGATATTAAAGCTAGATGTATATTACAATTTTGCGCGTTTGCTGGAAACAAAATTAATCGAATGATGCCACGCGCGTCCTTGGAAACAGCGCCACCTTGCGGAAATGAATTTTTCGCTGGGCGAAGTTTCGTTTTTGCCAAATAACTTTAAAATAAAATTGACCGACTTCGATTTGTAAACAGATTTAAGAGTGTAAGTCATGCCAAAAAAGACTGTCGTTGTGCGATATCGTTGATTAAACAAGGTCTTGGTTCTATTTTGTTGGTAAAATGCTCATTCTGTTCCATTAATAATAAGGTACCAATGGGCAAAAGACATTTAGCTGGAGACAATACTCTCAACATGTGCTTTCCCGTCAATATAAGACTGGTAGCAGAGAAACAGTAATAATAATAATAATAATAATAATAATAATAATAATCTCTTTATTTTCAAAATCTATGACAACAAATACAAACAAATACAATATTTGCAATTATAGAAATTTAATCAAATGAAGAAATTGCTTATTTTCAATGAGGCCTTCTAAAATGAATAAACGAAAAATATACACTACAACATATAAAACATCAATACTTAAAGACAACCACAATCAATCATAAACACTATATGAAAATCTCGATTTCGAATATGCATCATGCAATATACACAGTTACTTTTATTATAACTAATTCTAATTCTTTTTTATGCAATAAATAATTAAATAAAACGATAACATCATTATATTTTGTGTTAAACATGTGAATATTTGCGCAGGTGTAATAGCTGAAGTTGAAAAATGTTCAGAATGTACATAAGTTTACCCGTGATTGGCATTAATTCACCTAAATCCCTCGAAACCACCCGAAACCAGCTCCCTCTGGCGGTTTTTTCTATCCAAATTACTTACACGTTAAAGATACATGTAGCCAAACAGACTGGGCATATTATAGCCTGTTGTCTCAACGACTTTCAATTGCATATTTGTTTTGTCTTGAAGGCCGCACATGTCTCCTTTAAAAGCAAACATCACAAAAAAGTAGAATACGCATATCTGGAATAGCCACATTCGGAATGCACGTTTTAAGTGCTTAAAACTAATCAATATAACATGGTCTCAAGAACAACAGGTTTATATCCAAGTTAAACTATATGATCACACCATTTCTTGCATGTTACTCTCTTACGGTTCATTTCTGTGGCATAGAAATGAAACACAAACTTCCACTTTTGAGAAACCGGCGAATCATAATCATAATCATAATCTATACTGTCGCTTTTTGATTAATTAGGTAATTTCTGACCAATATGCGGACAGTGTAGATCCTGATCAGACACGACGGATGAGCCGACTAGATCTGGATCTACACATGTCGCACATGCGATAAAACCCGTATACATGGAGTAAAAAGTTAAGATAGTTTTGACCTGTCAGATTGTAAATACTGTTTGTTATTGTTTGTGTTCTTTTTGTTAAAGATAAAGGATATCTTGCATTAATTGCACTAGTTTGTATTATTTACGGTGTTCCGTATGGACAAACTTAAATTTTGTCTCTCCTTTTACCGCGATGTATGATTTTACGATGGTGAAACAACGATGATACGATGGCACGATGATGAAAACGCGAAGGCACGATGGTGAAACCACGATGGCGACAACACAAAGGTACGATAGTACTATGTTGAAAACGCGATACAATATCGCGGTTTCACCATCGTGCCATCGTACCATCGTTGTTTCACCATCCGGCATCGTGCCATCGTTGTTTCACCATCGTGTCATCGTTGATTCACCTAACATAGAAAATTCTACCGGTTGATTTTCGAAAAAAAACAACATCTTTACAGTGTTTTTTGTTGTTGTTTTTAGCCAGGGGAGCATTGAGGAAACAAACGTACTTAAACGACGGATTCCCGTGCGGTTCCAAATTGTTAGTTGTATGTCATTAGCAAAAGTGAGCTAATATCAAAATGTGCTTCAGCCAGACTCGGGTCTGTATCTCAGAGTCTGTGGGTTCAGCTAGTTTCATATACAGAGAATGAATAATAAAGTTACATCAGCAAAAACGTAACCTTAGTTCGCTAGTTCGCTCGGACACATCATTGGAGACAGTGAGACAAAAGGAGAAAATGGAAAACATCAGTTCTGTAATTTTCTGCTAGTTCGATATTGGATGTAAAGTGTGCTTTCGAAATGCCTACATAGATGCGTATTCATTAAAAATGGAAAAAATAACAAAATAAAAATCTTAAAACTTCGTTTCATTGAAAAACAAATACGACATTTTCGATACTGAGTCAGTTTGAACTTGAATATTGTCAGAATTTGCATTTTCGACAAAAAAAAAGACATTTTTCAAATTTACAAGTTATGATTTAAGTCGACAAAAGTCACGTATGTGGGAATTTCTTCAAGACTTATCGTCCGTTTGAGCAGGCTAATCTCGTATGGGAATCTGGTCGACTCCCAAAACTAATAAACTTTTGAACAAACTTGTGAATTTGCAATGATAATTGTCGTAATATGGCATGAAAGAAACACACTTTTACGAAAAATTAATTGTAACGTATAAAACGGACGTGACGTAATTTACGTAAGTTAACAACATCGCTAAGGGCGACGCCAAACAACAGACGCCGCATTTGAAGAAAGTTGGCGGGAGAGAGCAGACGTACAATTCGAAGCAGACGACATTTCAAGTGGCGGTAAAAGGAAAATATTAACTAATAAATAAAGACATTTCAGGTAAGTGAGATAAATATTTCCCTGTTTATTGAGGTCCAGAAAAAATATAATAATCTTTTAAAACTGCTTATAAATGGTGTAGAATATTTTTCTCTTAAAAAAAACAAATGTTCTTAAAAGGTTAATTGATATTCGAATATCACACACGAAACAGCGTAAACATAATCAAATAACAGACATATAGAGGCGGTAAAGGAAAACGATTAGCCAGGAAATATAAACATTTAAGGTAAGTAAGCTAACTTTTCCGACAATGCATCTGTTCTATATTAACATTTCTTTCTTTTTTTCCTTCTTTCTTTCATTCACTGTGCACACGCGTATAGTGTAATGTGGAATCCTTTCAGCGGGATTGAAGGTCAAGTCCTAACGGATGGCGGCCCAATCTTTGCTAAGATTGTTAAAAGGAACCACAATGCATCTGTTCTATATTTTATTTTATTTTTCTTTCTTTCTTTCCTTCTTTATTTCACTGTGCACACATATAGTGTAATGTGGAATCCTTTCAGCGGGATTGAAGGTCAAGTCCTAACGGATGGCGGCCCAATCTTTGCTAAGACTGTTAAATGGAACCACAATGCATCTGCTCTATATTTCATATCATTTCTTTCTTTCTTTCTTTCTTTTTTTCTTTCCTTCTTTCTTTCTTTCTTTCTTTCTTTCTTTCTTTCTTTCTTTCACTGCACACATAGTGTTTAATGAAGAAATCGGGATTGAAGGTCAACTCCTAACGGATGACGGCCCAATCTTTGCTTAGATTGTTAAAAGGAACCACAATGCATCTGTTCTATATTTTATGTGATTTCTCTTTATTCTTCTTTCTTTGTTTTTCTTTCTTTCTTTCTTTCTTTCTTTCTTTCTTTCTTTCTTTCTTTCTTTCTGTCTTTCTTTCACTGCACACATATAGTTTAATGTGGAATCCTTTCAGCGGGATTGAAGGTCAAGTCCTAACGGATGGCGGCCCAATCTTTGCTAAGATTGTTAAAAGGAACCACAATTCATCTGTTCTATATTTCATATCATTCTTTTTTCTTTCTTTCTTTCTTTCTTTCTTTCTTTCTTTCTTTCTTTCTTTCTTTTTCTTTCTTTCACTGAATACATACAGTGTAATGTGGATTCCTTTCAGCGGGATTGAAGGTCAAGTCCTAACGGATGGCGGCCCAATCTTTGCTAAGATTGTTAAAAGGAACCACAATGCATTTGTTCTATATTTTATTTGATTTCTCTTTATTCTTCTTTCTTTCTTTCTTTCTTTCTTTCTTTCTTTCTTTCTTTCTTTCTTTCTTTCTTTCTTTTACTGCACACATATAGTGTAATGTGGAATCCTTTCAGCGGGATTGAAGGTCAAGTCCTAACGGATGGCGGCCCAATCTTTGCTAATATTGTTAAAAGGAACCACAATGCATCTGTTCTATATTTCATTTCATTCTTTCTTTCTTTCTTCCTACTTTATTCTTTCTTTCTTTCTTTCTTTCTTTCTTTTTTTTCTTTCTTTCTTTCTTTCACTGAATACATACAGTGTAATGTGAATTCCTTTCAGCGGGATTGAAGGTCAAGTTCTAACGGATGGCGGCCCAATCTTTGCTAAGATTGTTAAAAGGAACCACAATGCATTTGTTCTATATTTTATTTGATTTCTCTTTATTCTTCTTTCTTTCTTTCTTTCTTTCTTTCTTTCTTTCTTTCTTTCTTTCATTGCACACATATAGTGTAATGTGGAATCCTTTCAGCGGGATTGAAGGTCAAGTCCTAACGGATGGCGGCCCAATCTTTGCTAATATTGTTAAAGGGAACCACAATGCATCTATTCTATATTTCATTTCATTCTTTGTTCTTTCTTTCCTTCTTTTTTCTTTCTTTCTTTCTTTCTTTCTGTCTTTCTTTCTTTCTTTCTTTCTTTCTTTCTTTCTTTCTTTCTTTCTTTCTTTCTTTCTTTCTTTCTTTCTTTCTTTCTTTCATTGCACACATATAGTGTAATGCGGAATCCTTTCAGCGGGATTGAAGGTCAAGTCCTAACGGATGGCGGCCCAATCTTTGCTAATATCGTTAAAAGGAACCACAATGCATCTGTTCTATATTTTATTTCATTCTTTTTTCTTTCTTTCTTTCTTTCTTTCTTTCTTTCTTTCTTTCTTTCTTTCTTTCTTTCACTGAATACATACAGTGTAATGTGAATTCCTTTCAGCGGGATTGAAGGTCAAGTTCTAACGGATGGCGGCCCAATCTTTGCTAAGATTGTTAAAAGGAACCACAATGCATTTGTTCTATATTTTATTTGATTTCTCTTTATTCTTCTTTCTTTCTTTCTTTCTTTCTTTCTTTCTTTCTTTCTTTCTTTCATTGCACACATATAGTGTAATGTGGAATCCTTTCAGCGGGATTGAAGGTCAAGTCCTAACGGATGGCGGCCCAATCTTTGCTAATATTGTTAAAAGGAACCACAATGCATCTATTCTATATTTCATTTCATTCTTTTTTCTTTCTTTCTTTCTTTCTTTTTTCTTTCTTTCTTTCTTTCTTTCTTTCTTTCTTTCTTTCTTTCTTTCTTTCTTTCTTTCTTTCACTGCACACATATAGTGTAATGTGGAATCCTTTCAGCGGGATTGAAGGTCAAGTCCTAACGGATGGCGGCCCAATCTTTGCTAATATTGTTAAAAGGAACCACAATGCATCTGTTCTATATTTCATTTCATTCTTCTTTCTTTCTTTCTTTCTTTCTTTCTTTCTTTCTTTCTTTCAGGCTTGTCATTTCACTGAACACATATGAAGTTTGAATGCTCTGGGTCAAAGGGTACTCGAGTTATTGAGCGGAAACGGTTTTCACACTTCGGGCCCCTGTGACCTTGACCTTTGACCTACTGACCCCAAAATCATAAGGGTTCTTCTACTTAATAAGGGCCATCACCCTGTGAAGTTTGAATGCTCTGGGTCAAACGGTACTCCAGTTATTGAGCGGAAACGAAGTGTGACAGACGGACAGACGGACAGGGCAAAAACAATATGTCTCCCCCAGAGGAGGGGGGGGAGACATAATGACGTCGCCGTTCTGTAGTCGCACCTATAATATTCAAATTAATTTGCGGAAAAAAAAATTCGAGATGACCCCCTCTTTTTATTTTATAGATGCACGGAGTATAGGTCTGATATGTTTTTAAACATTAACTGGAATGTTGTATTCCGCGGAACACATGTGTTGCCTGCTGGCAAATAGTTGAAATGTGGGCCTATGTTTAATCATGTATAATAAAATGTTTTTATTCAAGTTGATTTCAATACTACACCACAGAACACGTGAGTCATCTTAATTGCATTTGAAAGGGGCCCGCCCGGCTAGCTCAGTGGATAGAGCATCGGACTGTCAATCCAGGGGTCGTGAGTTCGATCCCCAGCCGAGGCGGGAAAAATTTCTCCGTGACAATTGAACTCGGACATTGCGTCTGAGAGTCATTTGTCCCTCACCTCTGATTCAAGTGAGGAAGCAGTCAGTCGCTTGCGGAGAAATTGGTTAGTACTGGTTGGAGACCCAGGAACACCGGTTAGGTGGACTGACCGCCGGGATATAACCAGAAAGGTGTTGAAACCAGGCGTTAAACCCCAAACAAACAAAGCATTTGAAAGGGGAATGACTAAAGAAAATGGTGAAACCTGAGTTATCATTCTTCACCAGTTGGTATGTGCATGCAGATGAAATATTCAAAGAATTAAGTGAACTGAACAAGTACTTTCAATTTTACAGGCAACATTATGTTTCATGTTAAAGTTGCATTTGAAAGGGGCATAACTCATAAAATATTCAAACAGGAGTTTTCATTCTTTTTGTCATGGAGATGATATATTTCAAGTATTAAGTGAATAGGACAAATACTTTCTAAGTTATATGAAATATTAGGTTGCATTTGAAAGAGACATAACTCAAAAATAGTTAAACAGGAGTTATGTTGTTGTATCCGATGTTGTTGAAATATTTCAAGTATTATGTAAATAACACAAGTACTTTAAAAATATAGGCAACATAATGTTTCACGTTAAAGTTTCATGTGAAAGGGACATAAGTCATAAAAAGTCAAACAGGTGTTATCATTCTTGTTGTTAGTGATGACGATATTCATGAAGATGATATATTCTGAATATTAAGTGAACAGGACAAGTACTTTAAAAGTTAATGTCATCATTAAGTTCCGTGTTAAAGTTGCATTTAAAAGGGGCATAACTCAAAAATATTCAAACAGAAGTTATGGTCCTTATTGTAACCGATGTTGTTGTTCCTGAAGATGATATATTCCAAGTTTTAAGTGAAAAGGACAAGTACTTTCAAAGTTATAGGCAACATTAAGTTTCATGTTTAAGTTGCATGTGTAAGGGACATAACTTATAAAATAGTCAAACAGGAGTTATGATTGTTGTTGTAACCGATGTTGTTGTTCATGCAGATGATATGTTCCAAGTTTTAAGTGAATAGGACAAGTACTTTAAAAGTAATAGGCAACATTAAGTTTCATGTTAAAAGTTTTATTTGAAAGGGGCAAAACTAAAAAAAAATATTGAAACTGGAGTTATCATTCTTGGTGTCACAGATGGCGTTGTTCATGCAGATGATATATTTCAAGTATGAAGTGAATAGGACAAGTTCTTTTAAAGTTATTGGCAACATTAAGTTTCATATTTAAGTTCAATAATAGAGTCATTTGAAAGGGGCATAATTAAAAAAATACTGAAACAGGAGTAATCATTCTTGTTGTCACAGATGGCGTTGTTCATGCAGATGATATATTCCAAGTATTAAATTAATGTTACAAGTACTTTCAAAGTTATTGGCAACATTAAGTTTCATATTAAAGTTGGGGGACTACCGGACGACGGCACCGACGACGACGACGACAACGCCGGACAATAGGATCCCTATGTGTCTACCTGCTATCGCAGGCGACACAAAAACTACATGTTACCAGCCCATTTTAAGCCAGTTTCAAATAAATGTAGCAGTTTTCATAAAAAAGTGTTGAAACTTAGCATCCCCTGCAATGCAGTCGCGAATAAATTTTAACAGTTCAATTTTCAGCAAACAAACATCATGATTTATTATAGGCATTTCATTTCTCTTATCGAATCAGTTTTCAAATTCATAATCGGTCAATTGTAATGGAACTTCGTCGGGCGAAAAGCGTTTCCGCAAGGTGGCGCTGTTTTCAAGGATGCGCACAACGTCATTCGATTAATTTTGTTGCCAATCAACGCGCAAAGTTGTAATATACATCTAGGTAAATTAATTCTTATATATATATCTTGTACGTTTTCACATGAACCTGTTGAGCCACCGTATGAAATATGCCAAGGGATAATCAAATAAATACAGATACTGTACTTTTATCTTTTTAAACTTTGCTTTATACCATAAGATATTGAATGTAAATGGATTAATTAGTGACGAGTCAAAATAATCCTCCTGTTTTTTTTCCTAGAGGAAGAGAGTTGCTGCACAGCTAATGTTGGCGAATTTCACGAGGATGATCTACTAAGGTGATGATATGTGCACAATATTTTGTACTGTGATGTCGATGAGCATAAAAGTTTTACCGCAGGTTTTATAACTCTATGATCACATGACTTAAAAGTCACGTGAACCCGAAAGTAGTCCAAATCTATAACAGAGGTGAATGCAGTGTGCCTTCAATGTAAGAGAGTGCTTTGCACCTTCTGTGTGAGGCAGGAGCTTGGAATACGAAACTTATTCATTTTCAGCTCAGTCTTTAGCTTACAATTCTTAAGGTGCAGACAAACAAACTTGTGAGTAGAGCAAAATAATAACACGTTTTTAATGTCATTTAATGAAACAGTAGGGAATTTACGCCATTTAAGCGGCAAGCTTTTATTTGATGTTATCAATAAGAAAGCTGGTAACCGATTAATGTTTGAAATTCTGCCTCCTCGGAAGACCAGTTTTCGCGACCAGAATTTGAAAGTTAATGTAGCTTAAAATTAAATAGATATGTTTTGCATTTTAGTTTATTTTGTTTTCATAGACTTGAATGTCATTGTGATGTCGGTTATGTGCCCTTTCTGTTTTATGTATGTGTTAATAGAGAGCAAGTGGACTTGTTGTTTTGTGATTCGTCGGTTTAACGACATATAAAAAAAAACATTTACTGCCACCTAATGCAATACAGCAGAATCTTAATCGGACATGATGAAATAAAATAAATACTGAACCTGTCTGTTATATTCTCTTTTCATCAGGTCTAAGAAATGGATGTTTTTAAGAATTTGCAATTTTGCAGACTGTCAGTTTATTTATAGACAAACGTGGTTGTAAATCTATCGACACGAGTCAAAATTGAAATCTTGGCACTTCACAATATTGGGATAAAATTGAATTAAAACTTAAAAATAAAATAATATTTTTATCGGAAAACAAATATTTTTAAATGGATCTTGGTTATGATCAGATATTTGCGTGGAACATCATGATGACCATCTTTCAGCAAAATCAGCGGTGTGAAATAAAACTTTCACTACTTTAGTTTATAAATTATGTCACGATATTTGCCATCAGCATCTATAAAATGCTTTGATTAGAGAGTTTCTAAAAATGTTTTAATTGTGTAGTAACCCTTGTCCATAGATTTACAGATACATTTGTCTATAAAAAAACTGACAGTCTTCCTTATTTGCAGACAGTCTGTAAAACGGCCATTTTCAGACCGATTCATTTACATATCAAAATGAAAAAAAGAACATCATAATATACACTTACGGGTCCACAAGTCATATATTTGCACATCCCTTGTACTGAAGTCTATTGTATGGTCAGCCGTCTTGTCTACACCATCCCCTGTGCAGAAAACCACTCAGTCCTGGCGCAAAACCAGTCAATCCTGGCGCAAAACATCTCAGCCCTGGCGTAAAACCAATCAGTCCTGGCGCAAAATCACTCAGTCCCTGTACAAAACCACACAGTCCCTGTACAAAATCACCTGGTCGCTGCACAACAACACTCAGTACCTACGGAAAGAAAGTTAACAATTAAATTTCACTCTAGCAACTTTCTCATTATAACCAGAATGGCCCCTGCCAAGAGCATGAGTCTTAAAAGCGAAGGGTCATGGGTTCAAGTCATACATTAACTACTGTTCTTTTCATTCTCATTCTAATACAAAAAAAATCAGTATGTTCCAATATTTATGGGTTCAAGTCCCAGCCCGACTGCAGTTCTCTTTAACCTTGTTACCATGGTCCTGAGTTGAAGTCCCAGCCCGACTGCTTTTCTTTCTCACTATGTTTCAGTAGTTCATGGTTCAAGTCCCAGCCCGAAAGCACTTCTCTCTTATCCTGTTACAAGCGTCCTGGGTTCAAGTCCCAGAACGGGACTGCACTTCTCTCTTACCCTGTTAAAATGGTCCTGTGTTCAAGTCCCAGCGTGCGGCTGCAATTCTCTCTTACCCTGTTCCAAAAGTTCAGAATTCAAGTCCCAGAGCCCGACTGCACTCTCTTACCCTGTTACAATGGTCCTGAGTTCAAGTCTCAGCCATAATGCACCTCTTTTTCCCTGTTATAATGGTCCTGGATTCAAATCTCAGCCCGACTGCACTTCAGTCTTATCCTGTTGCAAGTTTCTTGGATTCGCGTCCCAACATGGCTTCACTTCTCTTACCCTGTTACAATGGTCTTGGGTTTAAGTCCCAGTCCTGTTGCACTTCTCTCTTACACTGTTACCATGGGCCTGAGTTCAAGAACCAGCCCGACTGCACTTCTCTCTCTTACCCTGTTACAATGGTCCTAGGTTCAAGTCAAAGCCCGACTGCACTGCTCTCTTACCCTGTTACCATGGTCCTATGTTCAGCCCGACTACACTTTTCTCATACACTGTTACCATGGTCCTTGGTTTAAGTCCCAGCCCGACTGCACTTATCTCTCATACCCTGTTACAATGGTCCTGGGTTTAAGTTTCAGCACGACTACACTTCTCTCTTACCCTGTTACAATGGTCTTGGGTCAAGCACCAGTACCCGACTGCACTTCTCTTTTATCCTGTTACAATGGTCCTCGTTTCAAGCACAAGCCAGACTACACTTCTCTCTCTTACCCTGTTACAATGGCCCAAGCCCGACTGCACTCTCTTACCCTGTTACAATGGTCATGGGTTCAAGTCCCAGCCCGACTTCACTTCTCTCTGTCTCTCTTACCCTGTTACAATAGTCCTGGGTTCAAGTTCCAGCCCGACTGCACTTCTCTCTCTCTCTCTCTCTCTCTCTCTCTCTTACCCTGTTACAATAGTCCTGGGTTCAAGTCCAAGCCCGACTGCACTTATCTTTTACCCTGTTACAATGGTCCTGTATTTAAGTCCCAGCCCGACTGCACTTCTCTCTAACCTTGTTTAAATGGTCCTGTGTTCAAGTCCCAGTCCGGCTGCACTTCTGTCTTACTCTGTTACCATGGTCATGGGTTCAAGTCCCAGCCCTTCTGCACTTCTCTCTTAACATGTTACAATGGTACTGGGTTCAAGTCCCAGCACGGCTGCAGTTCACTTGTACCCTGTTACAATGGTCCTGGGTTCAAGTCCCAGAACGGGACTGCACTTCTCTCTTACCCTGGTCCAACTCTGGTAAAAATCGTCGCAGGAAAAATCTTTTCTTTACGATCATCTACACATCCTTCTTGATCATCTGTGCAAGTTTGAAAGAAATCCGTTCAATCGTAAATCAGGAGTTGATGCCTCAAGATTTGGGTGACGAACGGACGGACGGGCGAACGTACGTACGGAAGATTGCAACCCTATATGCCTCCCACTTCGTGGCGGCATAAACACAGTAACTCTTAAAAATAAATTTAAAGATACAACTATACATGTACTTATTTAAAAATCTAAATTTACTTACACTGCCGCAACAGCGGCAACAGAACAGGTAACGGCTAAATAACCCTATCTGACCTGGACCACGGTGTCCAAAAATTCACTACACATGTCCCCAAGCCATGCTTTTCCATGTTCTCTCCAAAATTACTGTTACATTATTTTAACTCTATCTAAGATCACAGTCGAACGCTTTCCTTTTGTTGAAAATTTGAATGGTCCTTTTGACAGGCAGTACTATTTCTTTATGATATTGTGATAGTGACCGCACTATATAATAACTTTGCTATTAGATCTGAATAGCTTCTGCCATTTTCCTTAATAAATAGTACAACAAAAAAGTGCAGTTAATTATTACCATATAAAGCATATTCACTGGCGCTTGACCAGCCGCCCAGCCCACATCCTGCCAACGTAATAAACCCTTTTTTTTCTTGTCCATTCTATCAAAATATGCGAACATTCACAATCAGAATTGAAGTTTAAAAAATTCATACTAGTATTCAATGTATATAAATAAAATTATGGCTTCACGTATCATTTATTGAGCATATGAATGTTTAATGTCATACAAAACAAAATAAAAGTAAAATTTGTAGTAATTTCATACCGTTGGCGCAGCCTTTCTGTGTGAGTCCAAACTTCCTATACTTCCTATTTTGTCAACGATAACTGCTAGTGAAAGACAGTCCATAATGTGGACAACAGCAGAAATGTACAATAACAACATTCTCGAAGTGACTAGACTATAGTTTGGCATCCATGTTTGTTTACAGATTTCTTAAAATGCAAGTTGTGGTGTACAATATAAAACATAACTTTCAATGTTATTATCGAATTATCTGCCTTTTGCAGCGAAGGTTGAAATAGTACTTATCTCAGGGATTTCAATAGCTTTTGAAAACCAGGGGTCATCTGAGAATGTTCAAGGGGTCATAATCAGATCGTTGCGAGTTATATCTTCTATAATATTCTAGAAGATGAGTATCATTTTGTCATGAAATGCCAGTTATATACAAATATACGGAAACAACGTTTACCTGCATACTATTGGAAAAGACCTAACATAATTAAGTTTACTGAATTACTGTAGTATCATTTAATTTCGCGGGGACGAATTTTTCGTAATTTTTCCAAAACCCGTAAATAACAAATTCGCGGGGGCGAGAATTCGCGCAACAGTATTTTTCAATAAAGAAATTTTAACTGGTATAATTTCGCTGGGGTTAAATTTCGCGCTATTGCCATTGCGCGAAATACGCGAAATTAAACCCGCGCGAAATAAAATGATTTAACAGTAATAAATACTGAATCGATAAGAATCCTGAAAAACCTTTCTATCAATGTTTAAGAACCTTTTAAAATAAGGAATAATATGTATATTAGATAATGAAGTTGTCTTAAATTGTACTGTATCGCTTTTAAATGATATTGTACACTTACACATGTGTGTAATAATATGTACAACAACACTGTTTGCATTCAACTAAGTATTATAATTATCATATTATATTATGCACCTGATGTATGTTAAGTGCTTCGTTTATCTGCATGAAACGCGGCATTTGTTTTCCATATGATTGTCTCGTACTTTCGTTTCGAACATGGCAAACTTATTCTAAATGATCAAGATTGACCCTTCTATTCTGTGTGTGATACGCATTGTACTAGAACAAAAAAAGTACATAATGGGTAGGTGTTCGGACCAATACTTAGGAATGGTGCATCGAACCAGATGTTGCAAACAATAAAGTTTCTGCATACCCTGGATCCGATGGAGCGGATGTGCTTAGGAATCTCCATGTCACTCATATTCACGCGCAACAAACAATAACTGCATACCCTGGATCCGATGGAGCGGATGTGCTTAGGAATCTCCATGTCACTCATATTCACGCGCAACAAACTATAACTGCATACCCTGGATCCAACGGAGCGGATGTGCTTAGGAATCTCCACATCACTCATATTCACGCGCAACAAACAATAACTGCATACCCTGGCTCCAATGGAGCGGATGTGCTTAGGAATCTCCATGTCACTCATATTCACGCGCAACAAACAATAACTGCATACCCTGGATCCAATGGAGCGCATGTGCTTATGAATCTCCATGTCACTCATATTCACGCGCAACAAACAATAACTGCATACCCTGGATCCGATGGAGCGGATGTGCTTAGGAATCTCCATGTCACTCATATTTACGCGCCACAAACAATAACTACATACCCGGGATCCAATGGAGCGCATGTGCTTAGGAATCTCCATGTCACTCATATTCACGCGCAACAAACAATAACTGCATACCCTGGATCCGATGGAGCGGATGTGCTTAGGAATCTCCATGTCACTCATATTCACGCGCCACAAACAATAACTGCATACCCTGGATCCGATGGAGCGGATGTGCTTAGGAATCTCCACGTCAATCATATTCACGCGCATCAAACAATAACTGCATACCCTGGATCCAATGGAGCGGATGTGCTTAGGAATCTCCATGTCACTCATATTCACGCGCAACAAACAATAACTGCATACCCTGGATCCGATGGAGCGGATGTGCTTAGGAATCTCCGTGTCACTTATATTCACGCGCCACAAACAATAACTGCATATCCTGGATCCAACGGAACGGATGTGCTTAGGAATCTCCATGTCACTCATATTCACGCACCACAAACAATAACTGCATACCCTGGATCCGATGGAGCGGATGTGCTTAGGAATCTTCACGTCACTCATTCACGCGCCACAAGCTCTGTATGAGGTCTTCTTTAAGCTTCCGCTTCCAGTTACCATGACTGGAGGTTATAAAGCTGAGAACAAGAACATTTAATCATGGCTATGCTGGTTCAATACCATAAAATGTCAATATTTTGTAACAATTTGCACAACATTAGTAAAATGTTAAAGGTGGATAAACATGAAATTTCATATAAATAAGGAATACATCGGAAACATGTTAATATCAAGAAAATCAACGAATCAGATTGCAAGAATATTGTAATTGTACTGTTTGTGAAAATAAAGCAAAATATATCAGATGAAAAAGTTTGAAAGTCTTATCTCGGTTGTTCATATATGTAAATATTTAATTGTAAGCTATAGCTTTAGTGTTGACCATTAGCAATGCAAATTACAAGTTTATTGAATGACGTTTTAGATAACGGAGCTGATGTAAGATTTGGGTGTGATGGGGGTGTGTTTGCGGTAGTTTTAGGCTGGTTACATGATAATTTCCATTTTTGGGCCAAAATCCGCATGAAAATTAAATATTGCTACCCACAAAAAGGTCTGAGCAACCTGCAGGATCCACCGCTGAGATACAATGGGGTGCACATGTTTTTACGAAATCCCCTGGCTCTTTAACGAACCAAGTTTAAACATTTAGCAATGATATGCCGGCTGACATCCATCCTTTTGGGAGTGAATGAGTACTCTTGTCATTAGAGACATTTAAGAAGTATTTCTGAATTCTAGGGATCCAACTCATAACTTCATGACTGCCATGCCAAGGATTTTGTCACCACCATTCTGTTACCATAATTATGTAAAATTGCACTAAGTAGAGCATGTACAACATTAAATGGTTATGCAATAAACTATAGGTAAATCACAGAAGTGTGCTTGGAAATATGAATTTAAAATTTATCCTCAGGTATTTATCTAGCTGCTGAATCTCTTGGGTTATTTTCTCATTTTTATAGAGGATTTGGATTCAATCTATAGCCAACACAAACCTAATTCCATGGAAAAATGACCCTTCAGTTAAAATTGTAGTGGACAAAATAGGCATTTTGGAAATTTTAAGTCAAAGGGTCATCTCCCAGGTTAAATGGAACATCTGATCCTAAATAGAAAATATTCTAGGGTCTACATTGGTCATAAATGTGAAAAATGTACCTCTGTTAAGCACTAAAAAAAGGGGGATTAAATGATAAAACTACAAATTTCTTTCAAATCGTTTGGAAGATGTACAAAAGTGTTTTCATTATTCTTCTTGAAAATTCCAGTAACGTAAGAGGCCATTGAAATTTCTATATATTATCATCCTTTGTGGATAATTGATGTTTTCTACCTTAGTTAAAAACAGTTAAACAAGAATACCAAAAAAAACATGGCGGTTTAAGATATAAGGCTTCATTGAAATAACCCTTAACTACAACAGCAAATTGTTTTCCTTTTTATTGTTCATTCTACGTATGCATCCTTTGGTTATTAATCACCATCTGCTTAGTGCTAGTGTAAACCCAACTAAAACATATCTTTTCAAGTAAACAATAATAAATGTATTTATGTGTCCAGTGCTTGAGTTTAAATGTTAAAGAGCTTACATAGTCAAATTGTAGCATGCGTTAGGAAAATCCAGGAACTGTATTTAATAATACAGTTATAATCTGTAAGTCAGTAATAAAATCAAAGTTAATAATTTAATAACTAAATAATGCTGTAACTGTGAGGTCAGTCATATTTTACTGATGTAAGAGCAGTCCTTAAAAGGCTGAAATAAATGAATTAGCCGAGTTCAAAATTAAGATGAAATTGGACAAGCACACAACATTATAGATCCATTACACTAAATAATAACAGAAATAAAACTAGTTCTCTGTATTCATTGTTTTTACTTTTTATTTACATTAGGATTCTATAGTTGATATTCTAGATTTTTGTTCGCAATCACATGCATATATATGTAAAAAAAAGGGTTTTGGTTTTTAAAAAAAAAATGTCATTTGCTTCCGTTTGAAAAACCTTCCATTCCAATAATCATGGGGCAGAAAAGATGGCTTTTGCTGGCTTGCTGTTATTTCATGTTTAGCATTTTGACAACAACAAAACATCAGAAAGTCGTTCAAGTTTCCAATCCATTATCTACTGAATCAATACAGTGGAAATATTCTATAAAAATAAGCCTGAACATCCATAGTACAAAACGGGTATTTTAAAGAAACCTGTTAACTGAAAAGTGAACAGAATCAATCAGACCTTAATCTGACTTATTGAATGCACAATCTAATTAAGTTCTACACAGGATCAAGAGCTCAAAAGCCTGTCACTAAAATGCTTTATAATCGTTATAAGCCTTTATGTTTTATACTATTTCTAGAAGAATCATAGTGTTTATGGAAAAACTTCAATTGAATTGAAAAACCCTTTTACTCAAAAATACTCAATTAGGGTAAATAGAGATTTTTCACAAATGCTATGGTTTCAAAACTGTCATTGAAAATGAATGATACAGTTGATTATTTTCTGTCAAACGTAGTTACAAAATGTTTAAGGCAAAATGCCTTTAAGGTGATAAACCGGTTTTGAGAATCACATTCGTTTACTTAAATCATTGCATTAGCCATAAATTGACTTGTGCCAGATTATTTGTGTACCAATCGGAGAGCAGGTAGTTCAGGCTAGTTATGTGCCTGTATTATCTGTTTCAAACAGGCGTCTAATCGGATTGCATCCAAGTTACCAGGTTATGGATAAGTTGGAAGAAAATTTGAAGATACTATCACATTACATGTATAATTTGTCCTGATTTTACATGAACAAATTATTTATTTCTTTTAATACAGAAACTAGGTTGTGGGCATGTTTCATCTACTCCTGGACGGATCATACCTTGGTAACCCCTCCCCTACCCGGTATACTACGTCTCGTGTCCGAGGCCAAATTTATTTCAGACACAATGGCAACTAGCTCCTTTTTATAATATAAAATCATGCAATTAGCTTCTTATGTTTTATGTGTTTTTGTGCTTTTGCATGCAACATTATTGAGCCGATAAGTGGGTTGGAGTTGTTTCACCAAGACAACTTATACTTGTTTTGTGATATGAGAACCTGTTGGGGCAAGTGTGAGGTTGGTGCACCCTAGAACCTTGTTTAAACCCCCAGTGGCCATTTGATTTGCCGCTGACCGTTCCAAGGCGGTAACCCTCGGGTTCTCATTTTTTGTTTGTTAGTGGTGTCTTTTTTTAAACTGATCATTTTATTAACCATGCTCTCTCCCTCTCTCTTCTTCTTGACTGTGTGGGAAGGCTGTTTTTTTCTGAATGTGGCGATTCCTGATGTGCATATTTCACCTTTTTATGAAAAAATTGCCATAACTATTTTTAACCTAGATGTTTATCATAGACCCTGTCTCTATTATAATGTTTTGTTGCATCAATTAATTGTATATATAAATAACATGAAATGCTAGCGAACACAATATCCTATCAAATATTGCAGGCTCCGTTTGATTGAGCCTATTCATGAGTAGAAATGAGTTGTTTATAACGAAAAATAGCTTTAACATTCAATCAGTGTTGTTATTTATTATGCCATTTGACGGCCGTCTGCGTAAGTATTGGTTCGCGTTCAACCCGGGACTATGCGTCGTGGACTATAAATATGCATTTTTCATTACTGCCATTGGCACACTAAAACAACTTAAGCCTGCAGCACTTTTCATATTTTGTCGGGTTCGGTATATTTCAAAGGTCCCTTTTAAGCTGTTTCGGGATCAATGATAGCCATTAGAAAACATATACGTTTGCAACTTGAGAACTGTGTCCAATGTTATAAAAGTGAGCATGGAAACCAGTCTTAAATCTCAAGCATCTGACTGGCTATCTCAAGCATCTGATTGGTTGAAATGGCGACCAGTCGTCAAAAGTAATGTACAGGTTACGTTCATTGAAATCATTCACATCGTTGCAAGCTCTTGAAAAGCGAACAAGCTGTGAGATGTAAACCCCGTAAGATGTTTAACGAGGAACATCGCCGGAACGGAAAATTTACTATATTAAAATTAAAATTAACAAGAAATATCTTTAAAAAAGATAAACGGCGTTGATGGAAAAGATTTATATATACATGTATATAAGAAAGAAAGAAATACAGAGAGGCAAAGCAGACACAGTTTAGTTATTTTATTTGTTATAGCTGTCGACGAACCCTCCCTGCCTTCTTAGTATGACTTAGAGATTAAGCGACCGAATCATGACAACTCATAAATTTATTGAAAGTGTCTTTCAAAAAAAATGTTGAAGCTGTTGCAACAATTTCATACAGTGATAAAAAGTCAATTAAAGATACTGAAGCAAAATATTCAGTTTCAATAAAATACCTCGTGTAGAGTGAGAATTCAAGATGAATAAATGTCCTTGAAATTTAATAAATATAAATAATAACAGCCTGTTACAAGAGTAGACTAGATTCTGAAAGTCCAAAAGGGCTCAAAAATGAGTTGAGGTAGGGCCGACAAGATATACTTTTTATTTTGGTACCAAATTAAAGCCTATTATATGGCCAAACAATCTGGACTGGCCTGCAAAGAAAATTTTATTGCGAATCGTCGGAAAATAAGGGGAGATAACTCATGTCAAATCATACAAAAAAATCAACAAAAAACTGATAAACTCAATGATATGACATATAATATAAAGATTTTTTTCTGTCTTCATTGAAACTTTGTCAAATAAGTTGCAAGATGCAATTTAAAGTCCAAGGTGAACAACTTATGTATATAATGTGTGAAAAACAAGAGTTATTCCCCTTTATTTTATTGAAAGATAATGTAAATCACTTGTGTCCCATTTTCGTTTTCTAGAAAGCGATATTTCTAATGATTTTTTAAATTAGAGAAAGGAATTATAGCACAAATTCTCTGGAAAAGCTTGTTAAACACCAATAACTATTCAGGTAAGATTATATACATTTAATTTCATACTTAAGAGCAAGCCATTTATTACAAGCCAGTTTGACAAACAGGACGTATTACAGACTCATCGGTGGCAGGAAACGTCCACAAAATGTTATATAGTTATTTGGTTTCTTGACAGGGTGTGTGAGGATATATTGCCGGTCTGGGTGTCATATTACCCGAGCCGTAGGCGAGGGATAATATGACACCCAGACCGGCAATATATCCTCACATACCCTTTCAAGAAACCAAATAATTGTTTTATTATACTGCAAAGCATTTTTCAGGCAAAAGATAGTAAGACAACATTGGTTTTTCATTTATTTCGCTTATTAATCCGAACGTCTTATTTCCCCGCTGAGAACCTCAAAATTTACCTGCTTGACGTCATTTATTTACCTGCATGACGTCACTATTATAGAGTTCAGCGGACTTTCCATTCGATTTTTATTTTACAAAATTAAAAATAATCTGATTGTTTTCAACTTTTTAATCTTGACACACTTATTTCCTATAACAATTTAAGTAATCTATAAGCATACCGCTTAATAAATTAGGACGTAGGCTTAACAAAATGAATTTTTACCGAAGTTAAAAACAAAATGGCGGACGACAACAAAAGGTGGGAGGCCAGAGGGGGAAATAAAGGCACGTGCAGTTAATATCTATGGCTGATCCGTAAATGCGGACAAACATCAACGGCAAATTATCCAATCAAATTAAAGGAAATTTCTTTGCAGTATAATAATATAAACTCTCTTATGGCAATAATACTTATTTGGTATTCGCCAAACTTGGTTTGAGTGATTACGACACTAATATATTTAATAACCCGTCAGATCACTACAGTCAGACTGGAGTTATTGCCCTTTTATTACTAATTTGGACCAAATTAGTAATTAAACGGCAATAACTCTATAGTAACTGAACTAATCTGACGGGTTAACTCCTCCACATTTTAACTCGACAATCTTCAACAAATTGCTTAGAATGTTTAAGGTAAACATATCCATTTCAGTAACTTGCAGATAGCTTTGATAGATAGTGTCCACTTATGGCTGTTGTAACAAAATTAGGATTGCCCAAGGTCCCAGTTTGTCAGAATGCTGTGGGCATAATATGTCTGCTAATATCTAAACAAGATATTCTAGATTGCAGCAATGGCGTTGGATTCATTGATATTTCATTGCCATTTTTGAAATCAAATAAGCAATGGGTGCTTTCTTAATTAAAATGAAAATCTTCATCAAACTTAGTAAGAACATGTATGTACATAATATCTTAGACAAGTTTGAAAGCCAGTCAGATTGCTCTTGTCACTCTTGAGTTATGCCCTTCAACTGGAAATATTTAACAAGTTACATCTATACCAAACAATACCTATATTCACTAAATTCGTCCGAATGTTTAAGGGGACAATAAATAGATCTCAGCTATGTATGGTTACAAGCAAGATTACATTAGTCAAGTCACTGAGTTATGGGTCTTTAATTTCCAAAACTTAAACAAAAATAAACAATTTCTGCTCTCTGACGGTTTTGTGGCAGTTTGAAATCTTGTTCTTTATTAGTTGTATTAATCATTCTATTAAATCATTCGTACATGTTGAGTTAAACAATATGTGTGTTAAAACTCATTTATTTTTTCCACACGAAATTAAAAAAAAGGAAAATCAAAAACAAATACAAATAAATGAGCAATGTAATATGACGACATCAAACTAAAATTTTTTTAGTTAACATTTGGTTGAAAGATTATTTTGGAAATTACCTAAATAATATTTTTAAAGTGTTCCATTGACTGCTTCTGCTTTAGAGCTCATTTGAAATAGCACAAGGGAGTTTTAATACATGTTTGTTATGGCTATTGATAAATATGCTTGTGGCTAGTGCTACACTTAAACTATAGTCGGACATACTCGCACTGGTCCTAGACAAACTTTTCAAGCTACTGAACGACAGTCTAAGAGTAAGGTATGGGTCCATCTACGGGTAGTACTTCCAATAAATAAGGATTGATCCATTTGGACAGAAGTCTCAAGAGTATTACAATAAGTGAAAAACAAAAAAAAACTTCATATCTATGGCTTGTTATGTTTAATCATTACAGCTTCATCATGATCATTCTTTTTTTTTTTGCTTGAAACAATGAATCGATTTTCATTAGCATGGAACTGGTTTTAATAATACTAAGCTTGAAACTGGTTGAGGAACCTCATGGAGAATATGTGTTTCTGTAACCAGTTATTGTCTCAACAGTCGCTTTGCTTTAAATATGGCCTTAGTCTTCGTAAAAGGGTAGTGTCAGACCTAGAAAAAATGCTTAACCCCTTCTGAGCCTGAATAGAAACGTTGAAGTAGCAAGTTGGTTTTAAAACATTCTTTGAAATTGACTGAAAGGCAATCTGAAGCCATGCATGGTAGTACATGTACTCCCTTCTTTGGGTAGGACTGCATCTAGAATAGCATAGTAGACCAAACAGAAAAGTATTCATAAACCTAAAATTGGCCAGGGACCAAGAACCTAGGAACAGCGATATGAAAATAATAGGTCATATGGGTTATACTATCAGCTTTTAGTTGATAACAGTATTTTAAACTTATTCCAGCACTACCCTTGTAATGGAGTGAGGGCCTGTGTCTGAAAGATATTATTCTTTAACAATACAAGTAGCCTACTAATTGCTATAGTTAACTCTAATAATAGGGTTGAGGATCCTTGTAGGGAAAGCATTGTCATCAGAACAAAGAGTCCAGATTCCTTCGTAGGGTTACCTTATTCTAATTCTTGGATCCTGCATCCTTTTTATGCCCCCACTCTGAACAAGGAGGGGCCTTATAGGATGCCCTTGTCCATCCGTCCCTCCGTACTTACGAAACCTGTGTCGCACATAACTCAAAAAGTATGAGAGCCACAATCATGAAACTTAACAGGTATGTTGACCATCATGTTTAATTGTGCACCTGGGTTTTTGTTTTGGGCCATGCCTGTTAAGACCAGAGTGATGATACTTATGCATTTCAATATAATGCATTCAGCAAGTAATCTTGTTGTATGTAATTCCAAAAGTATGAGAGTCGCAGTCATGTAACTTTACAGGCATGTTGACAATCATGTGTAGTTGTGCACCTGGGGTTTTGTTTTTGGGCCACACCTGTTAAGACCATAGTTATGGCCCCTTATGCATTTCAATATAATGCATTCAGTGTGTAATCTTGTGTCGCAGGAAAGTCCAAAAGTATCAGTGTCATTCATGAAACTTTACAGGCATGTTGACCATCAAACTGCACTCATATATAATATTGTGAACTGCAAATTCATCTGTTTTTTTCCTGAAAGTTTCACCATTATATGTACTTTGAGCACAATATTGGTGTGTTTCACAATGACAACTGAGGGTGTCTATACTAAGAACAACTTTCGAATATTTTTACCTATCTTAAAAAGCGGTTGCCATAACATAGAACTGGGTAGTAACCATTCTAAAACCTCTGGATAGTGTAACCATACGTCTCATGGCAAATACACTGGCGTCAAGAAGGTGCTATTACACTATTCTATGGTGTTGGAAGCAAGACCGTGTCATATTTTAATGACTCTGCTAGCATTTATAAGACTCCCTTGTTCTATATTGGGGCAACGCTAGCATCCAGAAGTGACTGTTTCTCCATTCTACATAAGCAGTCCTATTTCTCTAAGCTCGAACAATATATACTTGTATATTTTGACATATACAGGAAAACTACTTTACTTACTATCCTTAAAAGACTTGCGATATTTGGAATTTTACTCTTTCCTTTACTAGTTAAAGCTAGAAATTTCAAAATGTGCCATTCTATTTCAAAATATGTAAAATTATGAAAACATTTACAGACAATACAATATTATGTTTTACTTACAACCAACAAGATTGTAATCTTACTTCCGTTTTCGCATGATGAGGTGAGAACAATGTATAGACTTTTATAAAGTTATGCTTAGCTTCTTAAATGTTGCGGCACCTTTCAATATGAAACAAAATTACCCAGACTTATTCCAAGATTAGTGCAACCCTCAATAAGGGAACTTATCATTTGTCAATGCAACCATATGTAATGAAGTTGAAAACTGTTTCCTGAAGGAAAAGAAGTTAAGTTTGCCAGATCTCATTGTATTTCATTATTTAAAGATACATACCCGCAATTTTCCTGAAATTTAGTAAAAGTTAACTTAACTTAAGACAAAACATCTGAAAAATCTTCATTAAACATGTGTTTCAAAATAACAGTAATATTAATCTAATGTTTATTAATTACTTCACCTTTTTTTCAAGAAATTAGTTACCATCTGTATTCAGTTAATAAACCGGCTAATTTACCATTATGCTGTTATACGTCATTATGTGACTTTACAAAAAATACAACAGACACTCTGATTTGCATTACTTGTTAGGATGTTCAAATCATATTAGAATACAAATGTGTTGATGCTGTTATTTAAGAAGTGCATTTTTATGAGTATGGGGGATTACTTCCAAGAAGTAGAAGACATCAAAACATGTAAAGTAAGAATAAAACAGATCTATTGAAGACATCTGAACTTCGACAAAATGTGTCACCAAATTATCATATTAGAAAATATTATTATATTTTCTTGAATTAACTCCTTTTATTTTGGTGTTTTACAAATCATTTCCTTTCCGGTTTGCTTCTTTAACTGAAGCAGCTCATACTCTATATACATTGTAAATAACAAAATAAACAAACATAAAATGTGTTGATTATCCATTTAAGCTTTTATTAAAAGAATACTTCCTATAATGGTGTGGGTGGGGTAATTGTATACATAATTTTAAGGTTTTATCATCAATAACGCATATTCTTCAATATAAAATGTCTTCTAAAACATCTAAATTAATGTTTAGAAGAGTTATGTGAAATATCTGTATAAAGATTTACAAGTGATATGAACAGATCATTTTCTTAACTCATAAAATAGGGAAAATCGTAAATAGTTGTGTTTTCTTTGTATGTCTTAAATTACATATTAGTCCAATATTATGTGCTAATAATACATTTTTAATAAATAATGGTTGCTAGATCATATAAAAACTAATGTTGATACTAAAATTTGGACTGATATCAATGCAACTCGTCATTATATCTAAATATTTTAAAGTTAACTTAAAATTCTATATCAGAGTTATCTCCCTTATTTTTTCAGGATTCGCAATAAAATAATTTTTGCAGGCCACCTAATTTCATTGAGACATACTATAAACTTCAAATAAATCGTAAAATAAAAAGTATATCTTGTCGGCCCTACCTTGATAAAATTTTCAGCTTCAGAATCTAGACTAAGAGCGAAATCTACCAACTTTTAAGTATATTAACTTTAAAAAAAGTGTCCGTCCTGAGTATTGAACCCGGGGCCTCCGCTTGAGAAGCGAGAGTGTTAGCCACTACACTACAGTAAATTTGTATTTCGTACTTGAAATTAACAATCAGTATCAAAGGAACTAGAAAGGAACCAGTAAGAACTAGGAATATCTACACTTCTCTTTCGTTTTACACTGTGTATTGTATGCAAGTGTTTACCTGACACCCAAGAATATTCCATATAATAATTGTATTTAAGCCATCAATATTGACTTAACTGGTTACTAAAATCGTAAATATGTTTTTCCTCCAATACAACACCCACTAACAACCAATCGAATTAATCTATTTGATTTTTCCGCTGCATAATAATAATAAAAATCCCACTAGATACCTCTCCACCCTGCTAGATGCCTCTCTGGTGTAAATAGCTACCAATCGAAATAGTTTATTTCATTTTCCCTCTGCATAATAAGAGAATACGAGTATTATTTACAACATTTCATTGGTCGAAAAACTAGGTCAAAAGTGACCTTAGACAGCTAACGCCGAAAAACAAGGGGTGCAAACTTAGTACCCATTGGAATGCCTATTACTTGTTTATAAATAGAGGTACCAGATCTCAAATAAATATTATGCAATAAAATGTGAGCGTCTGGATAAGGTCCACGAAGTACGTATAATTATCATAAGAACCATCTGTAAAGAATGTCCTATGTTCATTACAAGCGATAAATGTTTTATTTTCTCTAGCAATTTTTTTTTTCAATGAGACTGGTTAACTTGTCTCTTATTAAATTATGAGGGAGAGAAGTATATAGAGTTGAAAAATCATAAGCAGACAAACAGAACGCCTGGAAATTATTTGATTAAGCTTCCTCAAAACGTCATTTGAATTTGCAACGATGTGAATGATTTCAATGAACGTAATCTTTGCATTACAGAAAAAGTTTTAAAACAAGGTTATCGGTATCACAAATTAAGGAAAACCTTTTGCAAGTTTTATCGCCGATATCCAGATCTAATTCATAAATACAGCTGCAGTTTAAAATCACTATTGCAACAAGGAATTTCACAGCCAGCTTTTTATGGAGATTTAATTTATAAACTTAAGAAGATAAAAGGCGATGTTAATTTCTCCCGGTTATTCGTAAAAACCATCTGTAAATTTAAAAAGAAAGGTTACCAACATGATATTTTACAGCGCTCTGCAGGCCTGGTGATTAACCCATCCACAGTTGATCATTATGCTTACCTCTTTGGTTGCACGACGGTGGCAGGGGTGTAAGAGTTTATGAAAGTTTATGGGGAAATCTTTTCTTAAAAGAACCTAAAAGCTCGATTTGTTTCTTTTATCCCTGTCATCGTGTTCTTGCTGATTTTACTCCAGGTGCTCTGGTCTCGGAAAGATCATTGAGTACCCGCCCTTTGACTTTGCAATGCTATTAAATTCTTATGTTTATATGTTTGTATTCTTTTGCATGCAACATTGTTGAGCTGATGGGTGGGTTGGAGTTATTTCACCAAGACAATTTGTACTTGTTTTGTGATACGAGAACCTGTTGGGGCAAGTGTGAGGTTGGTGCACCCTAGAACCTGGTTTAAACCCCCAGTGGCAATTTGTTTTGCCACTGACCGTTCCAAGGCGGTATCCCCAAAGGTTCTCTTGTTTATTAATTGTTTGTGGCGTCCTATTTGAATTGACATACATATATAAAACATGCGCTCTCTCTATCTTCCTCTCTTCTTTTTCGCTGCGTGGGGAGGCTGTGTTTTTTTAGTGTGGCGATTCCTGATATGCATATGTTGCTTTTTTATAGACCAAAATAAATTTTTGCCTGTGATTTCAAAAACTTTTTCGCAATATCTTATTACATGTTCTTTTATACACAAGATGTTAAGAGAGAACGGATAATTTTGTTGTTGTACAAGAACTAGAATTTGCAATAAATCTTGCTTTGTACGGTGTTTTGTGCATTTTAGGCAGCCAATACATAGTAGTTACTTTGTGAATTGAGAGGTGAAAATTTTATTTTCAAATTATTTTTAAAAAAATTAGTACATTGTGCACTCTGCAAACCGGTCATATTGACTGAAGTAGCCGAAAATTAATTTATTGGAGACAAACGAACTGACGGATGCATGTATGTGAAAGTGTTTAATTTAGCCGGAATATGGACAGAAGACGCAGAAGATAGCCTGGGAGATAAAATTTAGCCGGAATATGGACAGAAGACGAAGAAAATAGCCTGGGAGATAAAGTATTTCCTTTTATTTTAAACGCCATGATTATTTTGTTTGAAAGATACCATTGTATGATTAGCGACCTTCAGTTATATCAGTTTTTACGTGACGTCACCGCGCAATACATGACGTAAATGTTTGCGCGCTTTTTGGTATTTTCTATAAATAACACGCAGAACAACCTAAATATAAAAATATTGACATGTTGAATCACTGATTCCAAAATAATAAATGGGACTGTAAATGGTGCTTTCGAGTACATACAAAGGCCCAATTCTGGAACCAGATAAATTACATTAACGGGTATCGTACATATTTTATGTATTCAATTAAGAAAAACACTTGTTTTGGCGTAAATCCAATGAACTTATCTTTATTTAAATAAACGAATTAAACTTGAAACTTGTTGAAACCAAGGCGCTTTATTAGATCGTATAATTTTTAATAAAAATCTGAAAAGGCAAATTGGAATTAAAAATAGACATTTCTTCATGATGTATAGGGTATATGTCAATTTGTCTAGAGTGTTAATGTCTATACTCCCTCAAAGCCGATTAGCAGGTCTCCTTATGTAAGTTTCGGTCTCTTGCATTTATTTTCACATTTAGGTCGATTTACTAGCACTAGAGAAAACCCACGGTCTATGCTTTATGTGAAATCTATAGCGTTAAGTACAAGTGAAAACTTTCTTCAAACATTTTTAAAGTACCTGATTGAAACTAATAAGTGCTAGTTAGAAACTGATAGGCGAAACATATCAGACGCAAACATTTATATCAAAACCACTTCATTTCAATTTGTATTGTCTATAAAGGTGACTAATTACTTTTTCATTAGTCTGGACTTATGGAAACCTAATTTTTACTCTTGTGTATAAAGTGCATAATAGAAACTTTTGTTTTTAATAACACTGATGACGTAACTATGTTCCATAAAAACATGGTTTACTGGGTTATAAATCCATAAGTTGTCTTTATTTATCGATGGAAAATGTGTTTTGTCAGAGAATATTCGTCGTTGTGTGAAGTGAAATAAACAAATAATTTTTGTTCAATTATATTCGATTGTTGCACTCGTTATAACTGAGAAAAAAATGAACAGATGTAGATCTCGTTTTCTACGTTGCTAAACGAGAAGTTGTTATTATAAAAGTGTTGGTAGACTTCTAGAAGACCTTTTAAGGAACAGGACTAGTGGTGGAAGATGATGTGAATCTATCCACCATTTTAAGTAACATCATGTTCAAAATACAAAAAAAAATTAATCAATAAAATTCTACTGAACATGCATAACACTTTTCGAACAATGGATTTATTTGTGATAGGAATTTTTAGTTTGGTCACAATTTGTTTGGCTTCATCAGACGAAATACACACATATGGTATGAGCAAAACAACATTCGGAGGTATGAAATATGTATAGCTGTTTTGAAATAACACTACTGAGTTAAACAATTGTTATCATTTTTTATGACATTTGGTTTAAAATTTATGATTTTAAACTATATGAATAAGTGAAATATGCATATCAGGAATCGCCAAGATAAAAAACACTGCCTCTCAATGTAGGGAAAAAGAAAAGAGAAAAAGAGAGCATGTGTTTATAAGTATGTCAAATTCAAATAAGACATCGCAACAAATTAACGAAAAAGAATAATTCAAACAAGTATTAAAATAAGAAACGGTTATTGTTATGTTAGATAAGGGTTAGTAAATGTTTAAAGTGTCCTTTTTTCAAATGCGCATAAGACGTTCTAAATTAAAATTTCTTGAATTTAAATAGTGATGAATAAAGATACAATGGATTATCATATTCATATAAATTATTATAATTTTAACGGTTTTTTACTTTAAACTTTTATATTGGACGTTTAGTCTATTTTTCAATATTGCAATTCATTTAGTAAAAATATGTTTTCCATAGGCGATTCGTTCTCTGTCAAAGAATTGTGCTATGCATCAAACATTTGTAAAAAAAATAATTACTTAGGTAAAATAATACCACAAAAATGACGGTTAAGGTTATTGCTTCCGGGCAAAAACATTATAAAATATTAAGTTACCGTTTCTAACTGTTTAAGCTTTCTCAAGTGACAAAATTTCAATTGTTTTTGCCTCTATTAAGTGAAATCAAAACAAGAAAAAAATGAAAAATGGTGGATTCTTTTTTTATAATGAATAAAACTCCTAAAATAATTAAATCAGTTCGTAAACAAAGTAACGATATACAGTCACACCTGTGCTGAAGACCACATGTGCACAAAGACTACTTGTGGAAAAGAATAGATTTTATTAGTCCCACCTACTTAATATCAAAATAAAATCTCCTGTAAAAAATTACCACCTGACTTCAGTTTTTAGGTTATCCACTAAGTGGTCTTTGAATACAGCATTTACTGTATATTCTATGTTTTGAATTGGATGCCAGCGTAACCGAAACACATGATTTAGCATGTCTCCCTTCAAGTTATACGATCTTATTTTGCCATGACAAAACTACTACATCACGTAATAATATCTTTATTATTATATAATATCTGACGTTTATTATAACACACGTATACGCAATTTCATTGTGGACGACGCGATGGACTTTTTCAGTTAAAAGCTTATTTATACGACCGTACTACGCCAATATTTGTCTCTTATGCAAATTTATCATTGATTTATTTTGTTTAGCTAAAGATGATTCTAAAGATAATTTGTCGGGCTCCAGAACAGTTCACATACATGGAAACCATGGAAACATTGTCAAAGTAAGTGTTTTTAAAACACAAATTTAAATTCAATCCCTTTATATTAATTCACAGCTAATCAAATGTAAAAAAAACAAACACATCAGATAGATTGTGTAAAACCAGCATTATAATTCAAACTCTTATTAAGAATTTTTACGAAAGAAAATTCCAATTAAAAAAACGTTATTTTATTTTCAGAGAAGTTCTGGACCTTCGATGGTGTACATTGCCATGTACAAATATGATTTGACACCTGGAAATCCTATAATTGTGCCTGTGGATTCTACAATGACCAAACTGTTCTTTAAGGCCGAAGCGATAAGCAGTAAACCTGTAATAATGGCCACAAATTCACTTGGTATGGCAAATAAATTTAAATCCACATTAATTTAAGTATTTTAATGTAAGGTCTGTGTTGATGTCTTGTTTTTTTTTCTTATGAAATAATGGTCATATATAAAAAAAACCACTGCTGAAATCAACACTGTAACAATGTTTAAGTCGGACTAACGATAAAAGTCGATACAAATATGCTGTGTTAACTATAAAAAAGTTTCAGAAGTTCTTGTAAAATATTTAATTTAATTCTAATTCGTTCCTTGAAATCGAGACAATCCTCTCACATATTCTGTCAAAAATAAAAATACTGATTTGTAATGCTTAAGTTTTATGTTCCATTTGAATATCTTTATCCTGGAACTCATTGTTGCTTTTATCTTAAAACGTGCTCGTTCAATCGGCACAATACTTGGAATATCTTATGTGTCCTACCTAAGCTATATCTGACAACAGTTATGATAATGATGTATCCTGCTTGTCTTTTAAATGGCTATTTTCTTTTTAAAAAAAATGTTGATTATGAAAGTATTTTTTTATTATTGAAACAAAACATTGACTCAAATTCTGAACAAACTAAACTTTAGTTGACAACATATTTTTACTGCTTATCGTACTGTTTATATTTTAATAAAGTATTTCAATTCATTTGAATTACTTTAATTGTCCTATATTATAACACATAGGCCGACATTTCAAATTTTTTGCAATCAGATGACCTATGTGGCTGTTCGTGTTGATTTTTGTGTGGACGGACTTAACATACGCACACCTGAAATATCTATTGCACTGGCGGGACTGATGGTGTGTGCTTTCTGCCAGTCATCAGTTGACCGTTCTATTTTGTGCGTTGTTTTCAGGTCTCCCTGTACTTCCAAAACTAAATGGTTACGAAGCTACAGTAGAGGGCAACATAACTGCGGTTGGTGCTATTTCTAATGATTTTCTTAAACATTCTATTATAAATAGTAATTTAAATTGATTTATCCTTCTCTTAGATAAGATAAAGTATATTGTAGCAAACGATTAACATTTTTTATAGATCAAAGAATGAATAGAAATGGCTTTATTTAATGTGGATGCTTTTAAACGACTTCAAATTCAGGTTTATCTCCAATGTTTTATTCATATATTTTCAATGAATCTATAACATACAGTACCAGTTTATCGTATCGTATTTATATGCATACCACGAAAAAGCATGCACATAGGGAATAACAAAAACAAATTTGGATAAAAAAACATTCTTTAAACTGGGACAGCAGAAATAGTTACTTGTGTTAATGGGGAAAATATAGTGCATATTTAACCCCGAGAAACGGGTAGAGGCCTGAATATTTAACCAAGGTGCACAAATCTCTCAATTTTCCCGCCTTTTTATCAAAGCAAAATGTGAATTTGCCTTACTGAATTTACTTCAGCCTTCCCGCATCCTCCACGAAAAAGGATTGTTTATTTAATACAAAACCAACATAACATATTTGTCTGTTCAAATATTTCAACATTATGAACATTCTGTTCATCGAGACAATTTAAAATCGTCCAAACATTAAAATGTAACTAAACGTTTAAATATAGGCCGACTACGGAAAGAAATATACGTTTACGAGACTTGATCATGCCATTTGGGATGTTACGATAATGTGCGAAAGTACAGTTGGCTTTACATACGAGCTGATTGACAATTTAACTGGAGCTACTTGGAAAGAAAATCCCGTCATAGGTAAACCTTAAGAAAAGATAATTATTTATATTTTCTTGTTTATAAATATATAATATCAACTTGTAAATTTACATATGCAGTGTTTGATTATTATATGTTGAAGACAATTAAAAAACTTAAAAAGTCTCCCCATACTTCACTTTATTGTAGTTATCTGTTTCAATTACTTCAATCGATGTTAAAATGATACTTAAAATCTTGCCGAATGTCTATAATTGTTGGTGGAAGTATATGAGCATATTATGTGTATTAGCATACTAGAACTAGAACTCTTTTTTGGGGGATACGGATAGTATGTACTGTATGTCTTTTGCATGACTGCCGCCGTATTTGTATGGCTTTGGATATATCTTTATATTAACGTCATACTTTATTCTTAACTTTTATATTAGATCAAAACGTAAACTTTCAGGAAAAGCTTATACGATAGTAATTACGGTTCCAAACTTTTCACAAGTGAAGCGGCTGAGACAGGCAATGTTATATTCAAGAGAAAAAAGTGTATCTATCGATATGATACCACTGAAAGACAAAGGTGGCGGAAAATACGAGTTTTCATACGTAATGAAAAATCAGGTAATTTCTTAAGAAATTGGGGTACTTGACGGAAAAAAATGAATGTAACAGCTGACGACAGTTCCTGAAGTGAGGTTTTAAAGTCAGGCAGACGACGTTGCTTATAATACATATAGCGGTAAATTAAAATTATAAAGTGAAAAAAATGTGAAATATGCATATTAGGAATTGCGACATTAAAAAAACAGCCTCCCTACACAGCCAAGAATAGAGAGAGGGAGAGCATGGTAAATAAAATTTCAAAAAAGGCACACAAAAAATTAAGAAAAAAGAGAAACCAAGGGGTTACCGCCTTGAAACGGTCAGTGGAAAATCGAATTGCCACTTTGGGTTTGAACCAGATTCTAGGGTGCACTAAACCTCACACTTGCCCCAACAGGTTTTTAAATCAACAAATAAATACAATTTGTCTTGGTGAAAAAACTCCAATTCATCCATCAGCTGAATTGTGTTTTTAATTCACCAATAACATTTTAGAAATTTGTAGATATATAATTCCACAAATAGAAACAACTGAAATACCCAACAATATCACTAAAGAAGCATTTTCCCGCGACAAGCCCCATTTCGTCGACTGTAAAAAATGAATTAAGGTAATTGTAATGAAGACCAATTACGCAAGCTAACAATGTTACCATGTCACATAATATTTATTGTTGTGATATGAAAAGCCTTTGGCCATTCAATAAATTTCAATAAAATTTGTCCTGAATGGAAAAGTAAATCTTTGATTGCAAAGAAAATGGTTTGCTAAAGAGTGAAACATGACTCAAAATACAGCATGGAATAATCATCCCATTTCTTTTTTATAAAAACAAAATGTTAAATTTTCATATTTTGAACAATCACATTCAAGAAACACTGCATTTTTGTTAACGTGGTCTCACATATATTTGGAGTGGTCTTAATGAGGTGTTTCACTGTAATATTCCGATGTCAAGTCTTCAGATATCGTTATCTATTTGTTAAAATAGCAATTAAGTGGAAAAGAAAATTAATTTAACAGTAAGTTCTTTTTAAAATCTATTCTTTTAGAGTTTCATGATTGGAATCGATGGAATGGATTCATCAAATTTTCATTTACAACGCCTGTCACCGGACCTTATTACTCCGTTCGATCTAAAGCTAATAGTGCCGCCGTATACAGGTTGTCATATAATTATACGCTTCACGTTTTTAAATTAATAGTTATAACATTTCTAACAAATATTTGTGTAAATACTGAATTTCGCTTACCCTTGCCTAGGCGGCGTGGGTAGATAATTGCATTACCGTTACTGCTCACGAACAAGCTCAGTTAAACCGGATCAGCAATATTTTGATATTTCTCATGATCATCTACTTTTTCTTCTATTTTATTTTATTTGTACAAAAATTATTATATTTCATTAAGTTTTTTTTAGTGTTAACAGTTATCTTCTTTTATGTCCAAATAATAGAATTAGAATTCTTAATACTATATTATGTGTTCCGATACCCCTGTTTTAAAGATTTATCTATTATGCTATTGTTGCTTTCTTCGAAATCTTAAAAATTGTTACAGAATCTGATCTGGAAAAGCGAACAATCTTTTTCTATTCCTGTATTCTTTCCTGATATGTTCAACTTGTTGCACAAAGAATAAATAATTAACCTTTTTAACATAGGTGTATTTCTCTACGAGAACAAAACGTTCACGATCGACGTTACAGTGCTCAACCTTGCATCGAAGGCGCAAGACTTAGATATACGAATAGTGGATGACAAAAGCTTCGCTCAAGCTCCAGTATTCTTGTCACCAACAATTAAAGCAGGAGAAAACTGGACTGGACAGTTTGTGTTGAAAGGTGGTCGGATTGGCGAAACAACGTGAGTCAATTGGTTGTCAATTTTATTGTCAGAAATTTAATATTAAATGACCTATCAAGATTGCCTGTTTAACCATAACAAATTGTTTGCCTTCCAATCTGGCGGAATTTTCGCTTTTGGCGAAACACATTCGATACACTGTATTAACTGTTAAATCTAGACGCATATTTAATAACACATTATGGTGAATGTATAAAGGAAAACATGTCATTAAAGTTTGCAAAAGAAAATTGGATCAAATTGCAAACAATAGGATTGTGTATGCACCAAAATACAAATAGTAATGGAAAAATGTTCGTATCAGCATTTAAATGTTCACAGTTGTTTTATTGTCTTTATCTTTAAACAGAAATGTCACCATCACTGCGCGACCATATTTTGGAGGTGGAAAGTTTGGATTTGGACCCTCTGAAGACAGACAATTTATTGTATACACCAACCTTACCGTAAGTTTAAATATTTCAATGTTGGTTATTTGTCTAAGACGCTTATGAAAGGTAATTACAAACAAAAGCTAATTTTACACACAAGATGTTGGTCAAAAATGTATTTTTGAGTTGAGTTCAAAATGCATTGAGCTTTTTAAATAACTTTCAATTAGTGAGTTTGTCGCGGGAAGAACAAAGGTGTACATCAATGTATATTAAATGTCTAATACATTCGAAGAACCGTTATGAGTATTTATATAAGATATAATGACCTGTCTGTTCTATAAGTCTTATATTTCCAGACCACGACAACTTCGACCAGCACCACCACCATAACAACCTCAAAGAAAAGTTCTTTAAAAACGACATTATCGTCAGCACAATCTAGCAATGCACTTGCTTCCTCGCAATCTGTTTTAACAACACAACCACAGAAATCATCAGGGAGTATAACAACGCTGTCCCAAAAATCTACACCTGTAGCAGGTTCTTCACTATCTACAGTTTCATCTGGTTCTTTATCTGTTGGAGTGGTATCATCCGCAGCAGGGATAGGCGGCAATGGGCCAGTATCAGTCTCTTCACAACCAGGCTCAAACCCCTTAACCACGCCAGCATCTGCTTCTTCTAAATTCGCAAACGTACAACCTGGGAACATTCCAACAACAACAACCAATGCTGCCATGATAACAAATCTTCCAGTAGCAGGTGGTTCAAAACCCGTTACAAAACCATTAGGACAACCTATAGATCCGACATCTGGAACGACAACGCAAGGAACAGAAGAAGGAAAGAAAGTTCCAACAACCGATCGATCTTCTCTATCCGAAAACTCGGGACGAAGTTCAACGGAGTCATCCAGTTCAGATAATGGGTTTAATAAAGGCGATGTTCTTACGGCGGCAATTGCCGCAGGGATAGCTGGCGGTGTATTGGTCGGTAAGAACGTATGAAAATGATATATTAAATTATAGATAAAAGTGCTTATAAAATTTCCAGATTACAGGCCATGTATACAGCTCTTATTCGTGCACCGACTTTTAACCAGGATTTCTTTAGAAAAATCCTGGTTATTAGATTGCTTTAATTAATTACCCGTTACTGATGTCATGCAGTGATTGTTACGTATATCAGGGCTATCCGATCAACCGTTTTTGGGGTTGTCCCGGTTAGCTCAATTGGTTGCGTCGCAAGAATTGCAGAGCTAGGCGCTGACGCCGTGACGGTGCGGGTTCGCTCCCAGCTAGAGGCACTATCATTTCAAATGTTGTTACTATATTATTATGTACATGTTCAAAAAAGTATAATATCGTTCTCAAATTTATGAATTAACAAGTTGACTTTTTGTTAATATGAAGTATCCAAAGGAATTCTGACTTTACACTCAAGGTATTATATATTTTCAGGCATTGTGGGGATGATTGTGATGGGTCTCTTGTTCAAAGGAGCGATGAATAAAGCAAACCCAAATACAGTTAAGCCAAAACAAAACCCTGACCGTGTCCGAAATGAGATCTTTAGGAGAAGCCATGTAGAAGATCATACATTTGCTTGGACATAATGAGATTCCAATGAACAAAAACTATTATCGGTTGTGATTTCTTTGCTTTTATTGTTTATTTTTATCTGTACATGCTGTAAGCGCAATTAATTTTGATAGTGGTGTATTTTGTTTAATTTTTCAATCAGAGTATGTTTTCATAAAAAACAAATTCTGAATGGATAGTGTAAGACAATAATATTTTTAACATAAACAGGTATCTCTTCATTGTTCAGTTTTGCAATAAATATTTAAAATAAAACTACAGAATACATTTATTAATATTGTAGTTTCTTAAATTTCAGCGGAAATCTGCAAAATTATTGGATGTTTCTTGTATGTTCGATATGAAATATTTATATTTACTGTTCAGCTTTGTAATAAATATTACTTTGAAGATTGGTTTGTGTCTTATATAAAGAACGTTTACTTTGATTGCTGATAAATAATGTAAAGTGATGCCGCCGTTTAAAGCGTGATTGATTTGTGTTTTATATAAAGAACGCTTACTTTGATTGCTGATAAATAATGTAAAGTGATGCCACCGTTTAAAGCGTGATAAGTCTTGATTAAATTGTTCTCTGTGCGATTTCTTATCTAACAAAACATTAGCCAGTTATAAGAAACAATGAGTGGATAGATTGTTTTGATAGCTAGTGCAGAACGTAAAATCAAAACAATGGTGTGATAAATTCGATGCTGAATTATTTTTTTCCAAAAACATTTCTGACAACGACATGTTGCATTACTGTCCATAACAAATGTCAACTATAATGGCGTATGTCTTTACAAATGTCAATGGTCATTACTTAAAATCATATGGTATCCGCATTATCTTGAATGTCGGCAATTAAGTCCATACTTCGTTAATTGCGAACGTATTGTTAAACCTCCTTTGGTTATGTACAGTTACATTTGTTTCGCATATGAATGAAGACCTATATTGAATGAATTCACTAATAACATAATCTGCTCTTGGCATGTTTATGTTCATGCAAAATTCTAATTACTAGTTTACTTGTCTGCATCAGAGCCTTATAATAAAAGTCTGCATTTAATATGAAAGGCATAAATACTATTGTAGTTTCTTAAAGACCGCGGAAATCTGCATTACTTTTTCAGATGCTTCTTTTATGATTCGATAGCGCTCACATTCTATTGATCGATTGGTACACTTCTTTCAAAACAAATAATAAGTAGATTTTGAAAGTTGTTTTTCAAGTTTAAAGGTTAATCTAAATTGTATAATTTTAGTCTGTTTTGTAATATCAAAACAACAACTTATATTCTTAATTAAACAGATCAATTAAAATGTTCGAAAATAGAAGTTGTAACAAATCTTCAACTGCAAAGATTTCTTTATAATATGGAGTTCTAGAACAAATGATTGGATAGAAAAATGTCAAATGCACAAAGCTCAACTTTACTAATAAAACATATATTATTTAACGAAACTAATATCGTTTCCTCCAAACACGTTCTGATACAAGTACATAAGTACATTTAGTATTATACTCAGTTCCGTTTAATAGTTTACTAGTTTACGAAATAATAACGTTACAAATAGTTCTAAAATATTATAAAACATATATTAGTTTATTATAATCAAAATATCAGTCTAAAGTTGTGTGCCTCAGTGACTGGACGGACTAAGCCAACTGAAAGTAAAAATGGTTAAGTAAGTTCCTAACAAAGCAGACCTGTTCATTTACTTTTAGTCCATGAAACACGTGTATTAATACTGGTGATACAAAAATCTGACAGAAATGTCGTTTTATTACTGACCCACATAAAATAGACTTTTCTTCAGAAAATCGTCTTGATGCATCTTTTACTCGTATTGCAAATTTTATGAACTTACGTGCTCAATGTCCTTCAAAATTAGTAAATGTTTGTCCAAATTTCCATCCAATAGATTTGGATTTTGTTCAATGACCCCAGGAATATAAATCCTGCTGTTTTAAACTTAGCCTTTGGCTTTTTCTGAGATATGCTGGATTTATATTCTCAGAACTGATACCCTCTCAACATTCTATTCTGTTTAGTTCAGCCCATTATTTTCTCGTTTAGGGCAAACCTTTTTAGCTGATCATGGAATGGTATTTAACCACCGCATTGAAGGTTCATGTTGACCGCCATTTGCACACAAACATTGTTGATGGATCGTAATGGTTATGTATATTGGTGTTTATTTAGAACTGCGCTCAACCTGGGGCTAGGCCACATGGGCAGTTATATGAATGTCCATATTTTCCGATGAACAGGCTCAATCAAAACGAGCCTGTAACATTTCATATTTGTCTTGTTTGGTGGCTTTTAAAATTTCATTTTCATTTATTTAAACCATCAAAAACGAATATCGGTGAAACCGAAAACTGCTTCAATATCATTCTAACAGTACTTCTTCTACGACTTCTACTTACCGTTTTTTTATGTTTAAAAAGTTTCAAGTCAATGGCTTTCAACCTTTAGAGTTATTATCCAAACAAAACTTCCTATACAAAATATTACAGAAGGCGCATAAATAAAAAAAAAGATATTACATGACACGGGGTTATGTGAATTGCACCTCGTCTTACCAAGCCTGTTGTCTTCAACCGAATATAGTTATGATTTGAATACGCCCGACCAATACCAATTTATATGAAAAGTGAAACATTGAATTTCATTGTTATTAGAAATCGTCAAACCCACAGCAAAAAAGAAGAGAGGGAAAGAGAGCAGGTTTTTTTTAATTGACCAATTTCGATCAGACATAATAAAAAATTAACGGAAAGGAAAACCTAGGGATTAAAGCCTTGGAACAGCCGGTGGCATAACATCTTAAAGCGGACTGAAAAATAAATGAAATAAAAACGCTTGTGTTTTTGTGCGGGGCGAGGATACCACCATTTATCCCTTACCCCAGCCCTGAAAAAAAATTTGTAATTTTATGGAATACATTTTTTCCGAGTGTAGGAAGCAGGGGTACCGCTCAAGACCACACCACCCTGAAGAAATGTTTTTAGTTTAAGTTCTGAAATTAAAGAAATTAAAGAAATATTTAAGAAATGTGTTTGTATTCCTTTTACGGGGACGAGGAATCGTGTTGGTTAGAGTTAAGACATTAAAAACACATTGGGGTCGGGGTGGCTTACGACTAAACCCCTCTGACGAACCCCAACCCTGAATAAATATTAACTTCCTATCATGTACCCCATCATTACCTAAATGTATTTGTTTGAATTTTGAAATTTGAAATTGAAAAATAAAAAAGGAGTTTTGGGTTGGGGCTCGCCATGCATTCTCAACCCCCTACGACACAATCCAACACAGGATACCATTCTTTGTTTGGCTTACTAACAAATGAATATGTGAAATCGACAATTTGACACTGGTTATATTTTTTGTTTGAAAAACTAAACAACCAATTATTAAAATGTTAAGAAAAAGACTGCTTTCACAATAATATAAAAATATGTGCAGGTATTTGATTTTTATAACTAAGAGACAGGCACTTGACTTACACAATGTAACAAGAAAATTAAACAAAGGGAGATAACTTTAAATCAGCATAGCTTAAACATCGGGAAACACAGCAATAAAGTTTAGCGGATCTGTTATTTCAGGATTCAGTCTGGAAACTTAGTTAAGGTTTGTTAACTGCGCATATTTGTTAAGAAATCAAATGCTAAATTGTCTTGTGCCAAAAAAGGACAAACGACATTTTACTGATCAACACCTTAAAAAAACGATGTTAATGATCATCTACCATCACAGGAGGTATCTGTTTCCTTTACTACTGACACGTAAAATTAAATTATTGGTGAAAGCTTTAGAGTTCTAATATATCTATCTATTCTTTTTAGTTTTATTTCCTTAACGTCACTCTAGAAAATTGTGGAAATCAGAATATAACGATATTTATTAAACCAAACACGCTACCAAAAGGTAAATGTAAATAGAAATGAGGATAAATGCATAAGAAATTGTGCAAGGGATATGCTGAAGAAGAAGTTGATTGTTTAAGTATTTCTTACTTAAAACATGGAATTAAAAGTTGTTTTGTATCGAGTTATGTAAGTATGTATTAAGTTGTCATCGTACGGTTGTTTCTTAAGCCTAACCAAAATAAAGCATTTAAGTCCGAAGGGAAAATGATTTTTTGAAGATCGGTGATATTGATGTTGGTTCAAAGTTCACCGCCATATACATACCATCGCTTGGGACGGATCAACACTAATAACTGTTTGCCGGTGTAAAGATTGAGTTGCGCTCATCCCGGGGCTAGGTGGCATGGGCAGGTAAGAACATAACACACCGCTAACAGCAAGCACACATTTCTTTGACATGTGACTCATGCCTTTTGGCATAAACCTTCAAATATAAGTGAAGGTTATGAGTAGAGATTTCACAAAAAAGTTAAAAGAAATTGTAATATGCCATATGAAATACGAAATGTAAATAATAGTGTGATAATATGACGGTGATAATTGTAACTAAACCGTGTGGTTTCAGATTGAAACCATTCTATGGACAGAGGCTTATACTCCGAAGATAATAATTGAATATTCTTTCACAAGATGATATTCCATATACTGCGAACCGAACCCGTACCTTGCATCGACTGCGCCTATCAAAGCAAATCCGATTAGGTTACAAGAAAAAGAGTTGTTCCTATAACCCTGATACCCATCATTACACGACATAAGTAATAAAATATATATTGATAACAGTACTGACTATGAGTACGGTGACACTTTTTTCGGCCGCCACACTGCTAAAATAGCGCGATTGTATAAATATACTGTGTATTGTTTTGTTTTTTCTTTCGCTCGAATATGAAATTGTTTTGTGTTTTATGCACGTTTTTAACGTCTCTGCATCTCGACAATTTTTAATTAATAATTTAGTTTTAATTAACGAAAGCACTCTTTTTAGCACGATCTAAATTTTAACATCTGTGAATGCCATATATTTTTTTTTCCATTTAAAAGTATGTGTGTTTTCAAACTAACACATATTTATCAATTTCTTTGCATACAAATTGTATATACTCGTATTGTGAATAATTGGGGAAGGTCACGGAAAATGTGTATTGAAAAAAGCTAACGATAAATCTTTGAACTGACTTGAAGTTAAGTTAAACATAAGACATTGCCTTCAATGCATACTACGGTAACACTAACTGGATTTTGTTAGTATGCGTTAAAATCACCTTAGTATTAGTTACGAAAATACCCAATATCTTTTAGTTCTTTCCAAAATTAAATTATCTTTATTATATCAAATAACAACTGAAATGGCAAAACATTTTAATAAAAACTCCTTTTTCTGTGACATATCCTATATCATATTTAATATTTACTTACCCATCAATGTCATCTCTTCTTTAGTTACTGTTTTTGATTTCTGTTGTGTTGAATCGACCATATTTCTCTCATCCTGCTGACAGTTGCTTTAAATGTTATAGGGGAAATGTGTGAATCTAACAAAACAATTAGCGTTTATAATGATTAAGGTAACATTACATAATGCCATTCGGATGGAATCTGTTTCGAGAAACGTTAAGTCCACAATCATTAAATGACTATTTATCGACTTCGGACTATGCAGGAGAGATCAAATCTAACAACTGACAGGTGTATTTTTACATCGTCCGTTAAATGGTTTAATGTAATTGGCAAACATGTTGTTCCTAACAAGCACAACAAGGCATCGGTCATTAATATAGAAACATTTCTTCATGGGGTACAAGCTGTATGTCGCTCTCGAAAAAAAAAGTTAAGGTCGAAAATACAACAAAGTGAGTGATATAACAAGATTTGTTTCAAGTATGTTTTGCTTGTATGCATTTATTTTCACATTTAAGTCAATTTATTGGGACAAGGGAAAGCCAACGGTGTATATGTATTCATATCTGAAATGTAACTGTGAACAACTATCTCCAAACATTGAAATAACCCGTTAATGGCCACTGAGGGTCTAGTTAGTAATACGATAGAAATAGAAAATACCAACTGAAAACATTCATTAAAACTTAATCCATTTCACTTTGTTTTGTCTTTGAAAATGACTTATTACTTTTTTATTAGCCTTCTTTGTAAGACTTAGGTTTAAATCTTCAAGATGTTGTTCAACTTTGGTTCTTCTTGAATGAAAGGTCTATCTTATTTAATAAAACTGTTGTGTTCTTTTGAACAAAACCTAATGTTCATAAGGATGCTAAGCCAGAAGATTGAAAAAATATGTCTGACCTTAACTTTTTTTCATCGTATGTTGATTTAAACGGAATTAAAATTTGCTTGTGAGAGGATATAAACAAAAAAAATTTATTTTTATTTTTTAGACTTAAAAACTTATTTGATTTGTCATTGGACGTTTAAGGAGAAGCTTTCATATATTGGAGGTCTTAAAAAATATTGTTCTTGTGTATATCTAGACCATATCAAGACCTTCAGTTATCATCTGTATATTAATGAGTGATTGTTAAACCCTATAGATGTTTACGAAATGAACCTACTTCTAAAAGAGCTGGTTTTGTCATTTGGTATTTTCGCATTCTTCATTGTAACATCGAAAGGAAAGTATCAGCAAAAGGAAGGGGCATCAAATATATTTTACGGAAAAGCGAAAGGTATGTGATTAGAAGACATATATAACTTTAGACATGATAGACGGCCGAGAAGAATTGAGGCAGACTGTATTGTCTTAAGCCTTTTATGCTTGCTACATTCTGGTCTGTAATACGTATCAATGTAACTTAATGTAACTATGAGGCTAAAAATCAGTGTTGCGTTACCGTCTCTCATAAAGCAGCAGATAGTTTTACTTGATAAATACTGTGACATGTATCAAAGTCACTTAAGTCTTTTACTTATTTCGGCCGATATCTGGATATCACACCTTAAGATTTCATATCACAAAATTGTAAAATAATAGTGGTGGAGTCTGATAAGAGTGGTTTTGCATACATCTAGTCATTTGAAATCTATTTAAGAAATATTAGTAATTTAAAAAAAAATATTTCACAAAAGTCATTTGTAGACAAAAATAACAGAAAGTGATAGATCCACCCCAAATCCTAACTACAAGTTAATAGAAGCAAACATATATCATTGAAATTAAAATTAGGTCAAAATTAAAGTTAGGTCGTTTTGCTGTAATTTAGATCGACGGAAAAAAAGATATAAACTTGCATCCTACAATTATCGTTGATTGTCATTTATGAATAATTTTCTTGTGTTTCAGAAGACAAGACAGGTCAGGATGAATATTTGCATTTTCCGGAACTTCAGAACGACGAACAACTTGAACATATTTTCAAGGTATGATATGTCTTTTAAGAGTCAATAAACTTGTTTACAAGACCCTGGCTAATATTTTGGTTAAATGACTTTTTTCTTTAGGCTAATATTTATTCAAAATAGATTAGAGGTTAAAATTTCAAACGTATCCGTTATATTCGCCCCTCCATCCTCGAGTTTTAAAAAGGAATTACTTGAGATGAGCAAATTTGACGGTTGTCGTAAATTGCAAATTCTAATTAGTATAACGCATGATTAATTAAATTATCCAGCGAAGCACGGGGACTTCAAGGGTGTACACAGCAATGTATACTGACACATCTAAACCAGGAACTGTGATATCTGCCTATGTTGACGATACAATGACGAAGCTTATATTTCAAGCTGAAGTAATGAAAAAGACTCCTGTAATAATGACATCACAACCATCAGGTAATTGTTAAATTCTTCAAAATGAAAGCAGGTTTTGTTTTATGTTATATTTTATTGTATGTTTAAATATAATAACTTTTTTCTTCTGTGCTACGTTGCATTCATTTGAGTTTTAAGTTTTTAAGTCCATTTTCTGAATTGTGCCATGATTATCAATTAACAATCATATGGGACAACGTAAGTAATGTTTAAATATCATGAGTAAGTCAATTAAGAAATACTTAACTTTTTTATTGTGTTCTGAGTTATTATCTCTATTAAGTAAGGCGTGTTTTGCTATCCTGGTTTGTGGGGTCTTCAGTGTTGTGAGTGCCTTTTATCTAACCCAAAACTTGTGTTTCAAAACATCTGGTCCCTGGCGATGGAATGTATTTGAGTAACATCGATGCCATTTACACGGGTTTATCAAACTGTTCGTTTGTCGTTAAATATATTTTATGATTCTCATGTAAAAAAGGAACCATTGACTATGCGACACAAATAAACATGTGTACAAAAAAACATCTCGCCAAATTTTCTACAATTTAGATATAAAAATATGTACCGAAATTTGAAATAAAGAAAGGTTAAGTTATGTTAAGTGTAGTTGAACAACAGCTACAAAATATTTTGAAAACCTACAAAGATGTTGTTTGTTGTTGCAGGCATTCCTTCGAAAGTGTTTCCGTCGTTAAATGGTTCTGCTAGTGTGGGAAATGGAAATGTCATTGGAACAGTTGAAATAAACATTACTGCGGTACGTTAACTTAACATCATAAGTAAAAGGCAATATATTGAAATGAGTAAAACTGAGAGTGTATAGTTTTGGTACAGAATTAAACAAAAAAGAACGGAACGGAACGGAACAGAACAGAAAATAATATATCTAATAGAAGGAATTGAACAAAAGATCAAATTCGCATAGAGAAGAATAAAATCGAATGACAATCATATTAAATTGTGGGACATTGCTGGCATAAAGTCATAAATAGCTACTGTTTTATTTTAATCAATAAAATCCTTATTCTAATGAAAATTAATATATAATGACGTTGTAAATATGGTACTTTGTGTATGACAAACGCCAATTTTATTCATCTCTAACATAAAGCTCGCTTATATATCGTCGTTTGCATGATCACATTAAGCATCCTGAATCAATCGAATTTGGATTCATTCATTCGACAAACAATTTTAAACTTAACGAATATTGAGGACTTTTTACTCTTTCGCCGAAAACATTCATCCTTAAAAAAGGGAAAAATTAATGCAAGTTAGAAATGGCTACATCCAGAACACAGCCTCCACACCCAGCCAAAAGTAAGAGAGAAAACAAAAGTATGGCTTATACAATAATCAGTTTTAAAATAGACACCACAAACAATTAACGAAAACGAGGCGTTACCATCTTGGAACGGTCAGTGGCAAAACAATTTGCAAATCGGGGATTAAACCAGGTTCTAGGTGCACCGGTCTCACACTTGCCCCATCAGGTTCTCATGAGTTATTAAATCTGCTTGTGTGAGAAACAGAATAAAGCAAATAAAAAATAATAAATGCATATCACGAATCGCCACACTCACAAAACAAAGTTCCCCACGCGGCGAAAAAGAAGAGTGGAAGAGAGAGAGAGAGAGAGAGAGAGAGAGAGAGAGAGAGAGAGAGAGAGAGCATGAAAGAGTAAAGCATAATATGATTGTTTATCTGTTTCGTATACTAGTTTCCTTGGCGGAGATTGTTAAGTATTTTGTGATAGTTAATGTTTATAATTATATTAATGATTATGTTTATTTTATGTCATAACCATATAACCGTTATTTGTTTTCTGCCGATAGGTGATTTCAATTTTAACAAAGACCATGCAGTTTCAAGATATTCTTGAGAAAATTAAAGAAGGCAAAATTTTATTTAACGCAATAATTTTGTATTCTTCCTCTTATTTCAGACCGATTATGGAATATGGAAATTCAGAAAACTTGACAACAATACATGGGACGTAACAATTATGGGCGAAAGTCCTGTCGACTTCACTTATAAGCTAATTGATTACTCAACTAGAATGGCTGTCAATAAATATCCAATACAAGGTTAACTTAATTGTTTCATTTAAAATTCTGGCAACCGAACAGTATTTTCATATTTAAATTTAGTGATTTCGTGTACGGTCTCTTTTTCTATTTTTGTATTTAGTATTTGAAGATTTAAAGCACAGCATGTTTGTTATTTGGTATTTCATTTAGAATCATACTTATTCGTTTAAATACTAACACAACTGTAACAAAGCTTAAAGAATAAATGAGAAATATGAACAGGAACAGCCACAATCAGATGATACATAGTCTATAGTCAAAACGAAGAATGGACAAGAGAGCATGAGTCTTAAACTGATAAATTACCGAACATGCAACGTAAATACATGTTTGTCGTATATCCGATACTTGACAAGTGGAAAAATAAAGTAATTATAAATGCATTGCATTTTGCCAACATGGTCGGAGTGTACGCCGAAATAAAACAAAGAAATGCTCGAAATAACTTTTTTTCAAAATGTACGTGAAGGTCAACTTTGCTTTAGTACTGTTGCATGGCTAGGCGCTCTCGCCGTACGTTTAGGGTTTGCTTCCCAGCACAGGCAATAAATATTGTATTATTCTCATGAGATTTTATGTCAATAGAGGTTTGAATTCTTTGTCCTATTTTCAATCGTCATAAATATCAGTTTATTATTAACTAGGCAATACATACAACATAGAAATAACGGTGCAGAATTTTGCACTTATGAAGAACATTTCTGTGGGCATGTTGTTTGTAAAAGAAAGGTCTTTAGAGGTAGCTCAGAGACAACTGAAGGATAATGGGGGAGGGAAATACGAATTTACCTACACCATGTTGAATCAGGTAAAGTGAACTGGTTTTTATGTGTGAATATATTTAAGAATGTAAACAACTATTTTATCATGTAATATCTTCCCTCTTAACAATCAGTATAAAAGCAAGGTAGAAATAAATATCAGTGAACATAAGAAATTCAACAAAACAATATAAAACAAAATTAAACACAAGTTATCAAAGTAATCCAATCAATATCAGACGCCAACAGCGTTCACAATGGAAAACAAAATTACTAAAAATACGTTGCCATATAAATATAATTATAAGTGTTTGTCCATATTCGCATTTTAGCACACACATTTATATCTGGCACTGTAGTCTCTTATTTCTTTTATTACATTTCAGACTCTTTTCCTTGGCATACAAGGTTTTGACATGTCAAAGAACAAGTTTCGACGCCTGTCCCCAAACGCCATCATCCCAGTCAGTCTGAACCTTACTGTTCCTCCATATACAGGTTATAAGTTTATTTAATGTTGATATAGTTTTCCAGCAAGTATTTTTAAAAGTAGTCAATTGCTACACAAAAAGTGAAATATCCATATCAACAATAGCCACACTCAGAAAACTAAGCTTCTCCACCAAGTTAAAGACGGACTAGAAACAAGAGCACGGGTTTACCAAATGGTAAATTTTAAATAAGATACCACAAACAAATAACGACACACAATACAATAACTAACGATTCGGAAGCAAATATTTTGTTTAATTAAGTGGGTTAATATTTGTATGTTCACAAAGCGTTTGAAAACAATATCGGTGGTTGATTAATGAAATTTTTGGATCTAAATCTTTTCAGGTTCAACAACAATTTAAATAACCATCTACGTTTGACAAGTTATTTTTAGATTTTTCATTTTTGTTTAAAAACGATCAAAAAAGTTTATGTCTTACTTCAAAGCTCTCACTTCGAGTCAGTGCAATAGCATTTTCGAATTCATATGAAAGCACTCAAGACTCTATATTGATAATGCATTTTTTCTGACTAAAAGTTTGTTGAAAATATTTGGTTAATGTATTCTTATTATGTTGTCCACTTGCATAAACTTTGAACTTACTTTCTATTTCTTAATTGAAATTTTAATACTTGGTGCATTTTTTTTACACTTTTGCTTTGTAAGTTTAAATGAAGACTCCGTACTTTAATATTATAAATTGGGCGCGTCACGGGAAAAGGTACCTTCGGACATTTGACCTCAGTTTTTGCGTTATTTAGTTGATCAGACGACATTAGTTATCATGCAAAGCAATATGCGGTTTAAATATCATTATGTTGTCAAGAAATGTAATAAAATAAAATTAGTTTATATTAAAAATTATAAGAAAGGTTATGAGGGTGATCAATTAGAATTCTTATGATTTTGTTTGCTGCTGCAGGTGTGAAGTTGCACGAGAATACAGACCTTAATGTGGATTTTACAGTCGTAAATATAGGAAAAGCGGAACAAGATATAGATGTCCGAATTGAAGATGACAAGGGATTTGCCCGTGCTCCGCTATTCATATCAGCTACAATTAAGCCCGGAGAAAATTTCACAGGACATTTTATTCTCAGAGGAGGAAATTATGATGGTGAAATTGTGTAAGTGGTTTCTGCATTATCAATAATGAATTCAAAAGAATATTTGAAGTATCATATTTTTTAAGAGACAATAGCCCATTTATTTGTACATATTAGTTTCTGTTCTCTCAAGGAACTTAATTGAAGACATCAAAAAGACACCAATCGCATGCAAACTGAATTGCTTAAGCCGGTTGATGTGCATTTATCGAAATATATATAATTATATATAACCATACATTAAGGCATTGCTCCGTTTGTCTTTGCTATGCCATAGAAAAATATTAAAATCTCTCACAATGCAATTCCGCTAAACTTTGCACAAATCAATGCTATAATTGTACGACTATTTTACATCCGTTAAGAAAAGTTAAAACAGTAAAAAAATAGTGAGACTTAAAAAAATCCCCAAAACTCTATTTGCAATTAATTACAAAAACGAAGAAACACAAAACAACAATTCCTATGCCATCATAAATTCAATGAAACCGATAACAACATCTAAGGTTCTTGAAAAGAACTTTTAATAATGAAGACAGAAATCAAAATTTGACAATAATGACGAAATGTGTATTTTCTTTGAAATTAAATACAATTTTATTATAATAGGCGAAGCGAAAGTTAAATATATGTTCTACTCACAATTTTCAAAACAATTCACGTAAAACAAATGCAGCTCGATAAGATGGCTTTACTAGCCTGAAAAACAAAAAAAAACTAAAAATATTATATTTTGGTTGTATTACAGAATAGCAAAAATAACTGCGAGACAATATTTAGGTCATGGAACATTCGGACCGGGTCCATCTGAAATCAGATTTTTTACTGTTGAAAGCAACCGTACGGTAAGTCCTTAATCTGCACTGTAATCCTTGTATGATGTTTTAATGTCGCTTTTTGTCAAATACTTAATTACTATTAAAATCAGGAACTGAAATTTGGACATGTAAAAAATTTAGCCGGACTTAATGGTTTTGATTTTTACAGTGTGTCTACAGCTGCTTTGTCATTTTTGGCTATCGATGCAAACGATTCTTCCAAAACAAAATATTTATTTGAAAATTCTGCTTACGTTATCGATTGCTTGGCAGTAAATAGACATGATTTTACAACTAACCTAAACTATTTGTTTTGATATTTTCTCATTCTCAACTTTTATAATAACAGATGTAAGACATTCTTGACAATGTTTCAGCATCTACAGTGGATGTTTCTACCTGTTATATAATGAATTAAGTATTTGCTTTACCAACGGCTGATATAATACAATATTTTAAATAGCAATTTCGTTTCATTTACTTCCTGGGTAATGAACATTGTATTTTACCACATTTCTATACAGATCTTGTCCATTTTTAGACGACTTCCATTTCTACCACTGCAACTACAACAGTAACTCAAGTTGCTAATTCATCTTCCGTATCAGGATCAGTTTCGACAGGGTCAGCTGGTTTTACAGTGTCACAAGCAGCTTCGAACGGCGTGGGTGCAGGGTCAGCAACAAATGTATCTTCAGCAACCAATGCAGTCGCAATAGGGGGTTCGAACCTACCTGGGCAACCATTACCCACAGGTGCTGTTGCTGGAGTGACACAAATAGCAACAGTGCCACCAGGAACCTTGCCAAATGGAACCGTTATCACGGACGGATCTTCTTCAAAGTCTGGAAAAGGATTTAATAAAGGCGATGTTCTTACGGCAGCCGTTGTATCAGGCTTATCAGGTGGAACATTGGTCGGTAAGGATTTCAGAATGCCTTAAGTGTATAAGCGGATTTAAAATGCGGTATTAAACAAAAGTATATTATTTAAACTCGTTAATTCAGAACATGTTTATGTGGCTTAAAATAGCAGAATGCAGTTGAAAGTCTAACAAAGAAAATATGAGATAGTTCAAATGCGGAAAGTGCATTTTCTGTGAATTGTACAGAAATCTTTAATAAATATTATACTATAAATCTATGAGAATGATATTATATCTATTAAAAATTTTTATGCCTTATCCTCCGAACACAATTTGCAAAGTTGCTTCAGTATAGTCTGTGTAAGCTTTTCAGTTTGTCCCTTCTTTCTTTCTTTAAATTATTTTTTATTTTTAACTATTTTTTAAAGTACACAAAGTACACTAATTCATTCTATTATTCATCAAGACCACGTTGACAGTTTAGATAAAAAAAGAGTTTTCCTTAAAATGTTAACCTTTTGAAACTAATAGTATGACTATTAGAATCACACCAATTTCATCAAATTTCTGTACAGTTTTGTTTGCTTAACGTGTTAAAAATGTTCATTTGTTATTGCCCAAAAGTTTTAACATTAAAACTCAAGGTCGTCCATCGGACAAAAATTTACTGCATTTGACTTTTTGAGATACGATTTCTTCAATCGAAATCGGCCTTAAACAATAAATTATCTTTATTTAAAGAAGTAAATGGTTTTCTGTCGTGTTTTTTTTTCAGGCATAGCAGGGCTGGTTGTGATGGGGCTTTTATTTCGAGGAGTAATGAAGAAATTCAATCCGAATTCAGTTTCGCCTGAAAAAGGACCGGACGATGCTCGAAACCAGAACTTTGAAAGAAAAAATGTGGAGGGGGATTATGATTTTACTTGGACATAAAGAGAACTAATCTCCGAAAGGACATTATTTAAACCTCATATAGCTTTGCTTTTACCTCTTTTTGTTTATATTATATTTGTATTAAATAAACTCAAAAATACTGTTTACGAGTGTGTTATCATTTGTTGTTTTGCTTGTCATTTTTCAGCTTAATAAAAGAAAATTTGAAAACTACTCACATTTAATATCACATTAAATTTGCTCAATGATCTTACTACGCTGTGGGAAAGATTGCCTATAAAAAGTGATATATGCATAGCATATCAGGAATGCCACATCCAGAAGTCACAGACTCGCCATTTAGATAAAAAGTAGAGAGGAAAAGAGAGCATGGGTTATACAATAATCAATGTTAAGGTGGTATCATCTGTCACAATATACTTTTAAAGTTGGGGGGAGTGAGGGTTTCCTTTTTTCATAACATTTCATGTTATTTAATAATTATAAATCTTCTTATTACTCCAAATGTCAATTATAGGGAATATAAATGTTACAGGTCAATCAGGAATTATAAAAAAAAATAGAAATATGAAACAATTTCTCTCACTGAGTGTAGCCTTTTTACCGGGAGTCCAAACTTCCAAATTATCCACCATAGTATTAAACTACAGTCACAGGAAGGTTGTCTATATCAAGGTTAACAATGTCTTAGAATTTAGTTCAATTAACTTTACTAGAACAATAGTTATAAACAATGCAAACATGAATGTCAAATTTTCCTTTTGTAGTCACTGGGAGAAACATGTTTTGCTATTACCTTAAATTAACAGCACAGACAATTAACAAGAATGAGAACCTTAGGAGTTACCACATTAAAAGGGTCAGTGGCGAAACAATTTGCCACTGGGGGTTTACACCAGGTTCTAGTGAGCATTAGCCTCACATTATAATATATATTCATTTTACACAATTAAATCTGACATGCATTGTTCAAGCTTTCTTCTGATTATTATTTTTTGAGTATTATACACTTCACTTCATCTATTCAGATAAATAAGTAGCGTTGTTAGTGGTCTGTGGCGGTTGCAAAAAATTCACACCCATGTGTAATTAAAAGACGTGAACTATGCATATCAGGCCATGCCACATTAAAAAAAAACAGCCTCCTCACAAAGTCAAGAAGAAGTAGAAGAAGAAGAAGAAGAAGAAGAGAGAGAGAGAGAGAGAGAGAGAGAGAGAGAGAGAGAGAGAGAGCGAGAGAGAGAGAGAGAGAAAGCATGGTTTACATGGTTTATAAAAGAATCAGTTTAAAAAAGACGCCACGAACAATTAACAAAATGAGATGAGAACCCGAGAGGTTACCGCCTTGGAACGGTCAGTGGCAAATCAAATTGCCACGCGGGGTTAAAACCAGGTTCTAAGGTGCACCAACTTCACACTTGTCCCAACAGGTTCCCATATCAACAAACAATTACAAGTTGTCTTGGTCAAATAACTCCAACCCACTCACCAGCTCAACAATGTTGTATGCAAAAGCACACAAACATATATAAAAAGTGAAGCTTATAGCATTACAAAGCCCTTAGAAGACCAAACTTATATCTGATATTGGGTTGCGCTCAACACGTCGTGGTTGACAGTAAAATTCATTTCCTTTAAGAGGCTCAATCAAATCAAGCATGCAATATTTTGGTTGTTTGTCGTGTTAGATGGATTTCAAACATCCTTTTTCATCTATTTAAATATGTAGCCCGAATATCTTCAACTTTAATTGAAAAGATGCAAGAATCATAATTAAATTTCAATCCTGTATTCCTGTTAATTCGTTCTTTAAAGAAACTTTTCATATTATGAAATGCATTATATCTAACATTTTAATACTGGGCGCAGAAAAAAAGCAATTGATTTTTATTCACTTTTATGTCGGGAAACATTTGGTGCTAATAAAGTAGTTCTGTATTTTCAACTCAAAAAGTTTTATGATTTGTTTAAAAACATAAATTTGGTGGTAAATGTAATGCAGACTTTAGTTATTTCAGACAAAATACCGTAGATGTTCATTCACTCAAAATAAATGGATAATACATAACAATGCAGGCAACATCGTTAATCTTTGTCGACAAGTAAAATGTAGCTATGAAAAGTGAACCAACAAGTCAATGCGGTAAGCCTTCAGGTTCTAATTGTCGTTTATCGTTTGTGATGTCTTTTCTGAAATTGATCGTTGTATAAACCCGTGTTATTTTCCTTTAAGCCGTTTTTGCTACGTGGGTAATCTATGTCTTCAGGATGTGGCCTTTCCTTTATTCATATAAAATTGTGATTTCATATAAACCTAATTTATGATTATCTTAAGTTTTGACATTAAAATAAATATCTACAAAAGAGTGGATTGGACAAAGAATATATTTACTATTTGAAGTATGATTAAAAATAGCACTTATCCGTAAATATCTTTGTAAACTTTTATTTATCCAACCATTTATAGTTGCAACGTTCTCAGCACGATTAAGTGTTGTCTAGGTTTAGAATCTCATTTGTCATAAGTAAGTGCTCTATCAACGTAACTTACATTGCTCTTTTTGCGTCAGGAAAGGATAGGGGTTTTTATACGACTTGGTTATTGTCAACAATTCAGATTAGCATTATTGAAATTCTGGTGTTAAAAATCACTCTTATTTCTTAAATAGCTAACGCTGTTTGGCTATCTTTATACGAAGTGTGTTCAAACGGTTTTATGAATAATGCATTTCTAACCATGAGAACCACATTGATGATGGAAAAAGACAATACGTTTCGTTGCTGTACAACGCAGTACATACATCCATTTGCGGAAAACGTCCGTTTGCTGACTTTGGTGTACCGCGAAAGGTCAGAAATGTCAAAATATTAGTTCACCAGCAATTTTTGCGTAGCTCGATAATGCTGATATGAAAATGTTTTATAAGCAATGCTGTTATCCTGAATACGAACACGCTCATTTTTTACGTATTTCATAAGAGGCATTTCTGTTGGTATTAGGTTTATGTTTCGAAACCTTTTTTTAAACATTTTAAATTTTCCGTTTTAAACGGTGATGTTCCTCAGCAACATCTTACTGGGTATATATCTCACAGCGTGTTCGATTTTTCTACAGCTTGTAGCAATGTTGAATATTTGACTTAACCTAATCATAACAGAAACACTTTAAAAAATGTACCTCAAATTAAGGAAAATTTGTGTAAGTGGTATTGCCGATACCTAGATTTAATAAAACAGCTGCAGTTTTAAATCACTATTGCAACAAGGTATTTCACAACTAGTCTTTATGGAGACTTATTTTTTCCATTTATAAGAAAACATTAACCAAACGGAACAAACGCAACCTGGTTTTAATTTAAAACAAAAGCACAAGTAAGTGGTTATATGGAATTAAAAATTTATTAACGTTATAAAAGAAAAGAAAACTATTTGCGGTTGTGTTTCGTTTAAAATAAAATTAGATTGGTGTTCAGTTGAACACTTTTGTCCCCCTCTGGTACTATGTCGGAATAAAAATGCACATATAAAGGGGCAATACTCCATCTTGACCTAAAGAACCAGACATTTCAACACGTGTGTTGTCATGAGCAATATAATTTGAAACATCCAAGTATATAAAGGAACATAGCTCCATCAAATAAGACCTAGACCTAAAAAATTCGGCATCATTATGAGCATGTTGTTATAAGAGATATAATTTTAAAGTTTCGTGAAGAAATATTGAGAAATAGCAGTTATAGCCAACGTTTCATGTAAAAATCCAAGTACAAAAAGGGGATTAACTCCATCAAATGTGACATTGTCCTTAAGAGTTTGGCATCATCATGAGCGTGTTTTCATAAGTAATATAATTTAAAAGTTTCATAAAAAAATATTACGAAATTTCAAACGTTAACTTTTGTAACGGACCGCTAATAATTTAAATATATACATCTAGAACTTTTCTATCAAAAAACCATTTTGAATTCAATGAAAAAATCACAGAGAACGCCAAAGGAAAAACTAAAAGGTAGAAGGTATGTCTAAAGCTGTACGATTTGGGATATTGATTACTAGCCAATATATTGCAAACTATTAAGAGTTGCTCTTAACCAATATATGTATGGTGCTCAACGATCTTCAAGTGTGAGGTTGGTGCACCCTAGAACCTTGTTTAATACATCCCCTAGTGGCAAATTGTTTTGCCACTGACCGTTCAAAGCGTAACCCGTCGGGTTCTCTTTCAAGTTAATTGTTTGCGGTGCCGATCTTGAAATTTATCATTTAATTACCTAAATTACTCTACGTTTTTGCTGTGTGGGGCTGTGTCTTCTGGATGTGGCCATATTTCACTTTTTTTTCAAAATAGTTGACTAATAGATGTAACAGCACTGACTGAATGTACGAGGAGACATTAAACAACCGCCACTCGGCATAATCAGAGCTAATTCCATTTATGATAAAATAACTGTTACTTCTGACAAAACGCTGTACCAGTAAATGTTCAAGTCTGTTAGTACATATAGCATTTTCCTTTAGACTTAGTTAAACCAATTACACTGATTGTTAAAAACCTGTGCCCAAGATCATAAAACTAAATCTGGAGATCAGTCTAAAATCTCAAGGATCTGATTGGCTGAAATGGCGACCAGTCGCCATTTCAGCCAATCAGATCCTTGAGATTTGAGACTGATCTCAAATCTTAGTTTTATGATCTTGGGCAACTATTGATTTCCAATTCGAAGTGTTTAACTTTTTGTGTGATACTACCAAAAGATATTACAAACAAAAGTTCTAAGCCCTTGATGTTGCTAAACAATTAATCATTCGATAAAATGTGTTAATTGTTTAACATAAAATACATTAAGTATTAAATTTATATAACTTACAATATATAATTTCTTTTATTTATAGTTCTCCATTGATCTGCGATTTAAAAAAAAAACCACTGTCGCTGTATGTGCATTCCTTTCGTTAGCGAAACATTTGGCACCAATGCTAGTGTTAGTGCTGCAGCGCGTGTTACGATATTTTTATAAAACCATTTTTGTTAATCCAAAACTTAAAAAGACATTAAACAGCCGAAAAAACAACAAGCGTTTGATTAAAGGAGCTGACATTGATAGATCCTTAAATGCATTTACATATTAATTGGTCATAAACTGTTAATTAATCGGGATGAGTAGCGGTACACATGTAGAGCAAATCTCTACATAAGAATAATTAACAAAGAAATACTTTAAATGGGGGAATAGCTATGCCATGTCATTATTTGGTAAAATGTCGAAAACAACGGTGCGATAATGTAGCTTAACTGCTTAACCTTAAGTACTTTTCGATTGTAATGGTAAATTTCCACATTCAGGTCAATTTAGAAACTCTACACTGGCGAAAACCTTCTTTGTCTTCTTATGTAAAACGTTCCACTGGAAACCTACTCGGTACATTGAATTAACCATTTAATGGCACCTGAGTGGCTAGTTAGCAATATTATAAAACATGGACATATTAAATGAATACATTCATCTGTATACATTCATTAAAAATATATCAATTTCAATTTATTTTCTCCATAACAAGACAAATTACCATTTTATTTGTCTTTTATATTGCGAAACAGCATTCTGTGAGTTGAAGAGTATTCACCTTTGGTTTTTTTACGAATACTTGTTTAGTAAAATGTTTATGTCCTTCTGCACAAAACTTTGATCCACTGAGGAATTAATTTAGAAGTTTGCTTTATAATTCGATATAAAAGATCTTTTTGTCATATTATATTTAACACAGAATTACCTTTGTTATGTGAAGAGATTTAAACGAAACATCAATTCTTAATAATTAAACGAAATTTGTCTGTGTTCTTTTCGGTATAGTTTCGCTAAATTAAATTTTGTTTTTCTGGACGTGCTTACAAAAAGCAGTGACCGCTTTTCATGCTTTGTAAATAAGCATCCAAAAACGTTCAACAATTTTGTTAAACGGATTCAATTCGTAAAGGAAAAACTAAAACAAATATGCAAACAATTTGAAACTAAAACATAAGATAGGTAAAATGAACCTTCTGTTTAAACAAAACGTTCATTTGTCAGTTGCTCTTCTCGCAATTTTCATTTTGACATCAGAAGGAAAATACCTGCAGATGGATACATCGTTTAATGCAATGGAAGGAGAATATGGAGGTTCGTATTAATTACAGGACCACTAACTGTTTATTTCTCGATTGTGTAGTTGGAGTTAAAACATCACGATGCCAATCACTTTTATATGATTATGGGACTTCATAGATATTTTTATATATACCATAACTATAATTTTAACCAGATAATTTTAATATGCTTATTTGCTCTAACCAGTTGTGCTGACCAGATGCAAATATACATATACACTTCGCTAATACCGGTCCCTTCTTAGTATTTTTTCTGGAAAACAAAATCTCCGTTTCTGATGATAGATGTCGTATAAGGTCAGGAAGTGTATAACTTAACTCTAACTAATATACTCGTATCCAATTTCATACAAAATTCGTGTTTTGTTATTAAAAAAACAGTCATAATTTTTATCATTGCAATCAATATCAGCTATATATATAAAACGTACGCAAAAATTTACCACGTGTTCTTTCACAAGGTTGTTATAAATTACGGTAATTATATATTCTGGTCCCGGTTATCTTAGATAAAATTACACTTATGCTATGGTACAGGATCAAAGAATCGTCACTAACAGACTCACTCAGACCGATAATACTCCTTTTGTTATGTGCATTCTACGATGTGAAAACATCGCCTAATCAGTCTTTTGTTTAAACTAGTCAGTTTCATTTGGTACACGAAAAGAAATGTGCGAAAAAAGACACAGGCCCATTGTGTTTTATACACAACTATACGGATAAAAAAGGATTTTTATTTGATAAATTCGATCGTAATTGTTCCCAAAACATTTATTTTTAGGACAAGGCAGTGACGACCGTAATGAAATGTCTCCTTTACGAGAAACACACGTTGGCAATATTGTCAAGGTACATAACTTGTTTTCTACCTTAAGTTTATTTCAAGTGTTTCAGTAGTTAAGGATGTAAGGTATCTTTGCATTTAATTAAATTGTTTTCGTATAAAATACTGGCAGTTCGTGTTTTGGTTTATGAGTTGTTTCAAGTTCAATAGCTTAAATTTGAGGTCACTATTCGTAATTTTTAGTGGTTCGAACTAACGATCTTGTGTTTTTATTTTTAATATCCGTATGTCACGATGTTTATTGTACACAAGTTAACTCCTTACTTTTTCCATCAAAAATGTCACAATGTTCATCTATTCTATACCATTTAAAGTGTCAGTTGTTTGCTCTTTACAATATTTCACTAAGATTCGCATGTGTTTGTGCATACGGATAAGATAAGTTCTATATTGTATATAAACGCCTTAAACTTTTTTCAAAATTGCTCGTTGCATGCGATTTCTATCAAGAAAATGGAATATTTTAGGGGCTTATATATGTATTAAGGGATTCCAAACAGTGCGGCAATCATTTCAGTCAAATACTAACAATTATGTTGCATACAGAAAAAATATTTTAGCAAGGGCTTATAGTTATAAGATTGTTATCATAATGTGACTTCTGTTTTACATGTTTTTCTAATATATATCCCATATACATGATATACTTAATAATAGTTTAACGTTGCAAACATTTCGGTGCATGATAAGTTTTATTCTGTATGATAAATAAACTTCCTAAGACCTAACGAATGAAGATTTAAATATGTAAATGTTAAACTAAACTTTACATTCACCGAAATACAGAACAAAACATCAGAGTGAAAGACTTGGTTTTTTGTTAGTGTGTAACATGTTATGTTTATTTCTTAGTCACTATAAATGTTCTGAGTCATTTTAGAAATAGTACGCATTTCAACCTTCAACGTTTAATTTCCTTATTTGTGACTTTCTATGTTAATTCATTTATTATTATCCATATCCTAAAAAGGTGAAACTAACTTGCATTTGAAGTGTGCTACAGGAGCACACAAAAACATGACTGGCGCTAAAATGTATTTGTATATCATTACCAGATACTAAAGAATAATTTGATTACGTACTCGTCGTAATGTAATATTATGAACAGTAACTGTTGGTATCTGTCAACGGCTGTAGTATTTTGTTCTGTTTTTCCACCATTTTCAGCGAAATGCGGTATCTTTGAAGTTTTACCAGGCAATATATACGGAACACTCTGGACCGGGAACTGTTATACCTGCTTATGCTGATTCAACAATTACCAAGTTAGTTTTTCAAGCGTCCGTGGAAAGATCAAATCCAGTGGTTGTAGCGATGACACCTTCAGGTAAAAACAGAATCCCCCTAAAAATTGTTGACTTTTTCCACTAGTTTTTTTCATATAATGAAATGTAAGGGAATGCCACGTGGAAAATGTGTCTCTGGTGAAAGTTGGTGACATTTTTAATATTATTATCATAATTTTATGGACGGAACATTATTCTCTAATAAATGAGATTTCATTGCATATTTGGACTTCATAATAGTTACTATATCGCGAAATGCAATGTCATTTGTTCAACAATATTTCGTCATTTCTAATATTGACGTCATCTGCTCAAATACACCTTTTTCCGTGATGTGACTAAATTGTAAATAAAATATGACGAAGCACAATAATGTTGAATGCATACTAGCTAATTAAGATCAATATCCGAGTTTAACTGTGTTTCTTATTTCGATTAAAAGTTCTGTGTAAGACATTTATATTGTTCTAATATATTTTGTTCTTGTTTCTTTTTTGATATTGTTTGTTGTTTGCGTTTCTTTCGCGGGTAGTGGATATGAAAAAGAAGAGCTAAGTACAAATGTACAAGTCATTCAAAATTATCTTGTGTTTTATCATATTATCTAGGGACCAGATCCCAGGTTCATCCCGTACTAAATGGTAGTGCAAGTGCTGGAACTGTTGTTGGCACGATTGAAATTAACATTACAGCGGTAACTTCCATCTTATTTTAATCTTTTTAACTATTTAAAACTCCATTCATGTACATTTACAATATTGAAAAGCCAAACATAATGCGAAATCATTTAATGTTGTAAGTATAGGTGTATTTTTATGTAGGAAATGATTCAAAGTTGTGTGACTCTGTTTTTATCATATGTTACAGTTATATATGTAACATACTCTCGATGTAATGATATATAACATTTTACTATATGATATAATTATGCCTATCAAAAATGTAGGCATATAGGGTGAAACGTCGTTTATGTGGTGTCCTTATGTTTTCTGATGAAAATTTAGGTTCCTGTGCTGGTACACACTATACGCACATGCACCCACATTGATTTATATAAGTACATTACACAACAGGTTATATATAAAACATGTTTAAAAACATTATTAATAAAAGTTGATTATTAAACCTACCTTTTTGTACATGTTTTCTCTTATATTTTTCAGTCTTCAGAAAAATATTTTTTTTTAAATCTATCCAAATGACGAAGATGCCCCAGGGGGGAGCCAAACTTCCCGGCATCGGGGCAAGTTTGGCCAGTTTGATTTTATTACTTCGAAAACAAATTACCATTTCTTTATAACAGTAATGTCATTTTAAAGCTCACAGGTAATAAAGCCCATATAATTTCTTAACTACTTTTGTTTAGGTGTGAAATATAACAAACAGCGCTGACAACAGCTATATTGTTTCCTGTATCAGAATAACTTACTCAAAACTTTACATAGTTTAAGGAAAAACTCATTAATATTGTTGCCAAATATATTTAAATAATTATATCAAATAAATAAACGGTGGCCAAAAAGGAATGATATTTGGTGATTGAAATGATCATCAGTTCTATTTTAAGTTGCCTCTTTTCGGATACGTATTATCGGATATATCAAAACTCATCATTTATTCGCGATATTTATGAATTCGCGAGGTAAGCGATTCGCGAATATTAGCGAAAATAAAACTAACGCGAATAAAACCAGTTCTACAGTATTTATAAAACATTGTAGAGAATTACATTATGAATTCATTAATAAATTGCATGTTTTCAAAATGGGGCCGTACTAGCCCCGGTCTCCCCTATAGAAGTAATTAAGTTTTAAAAGTATCAAAACAACACAACGCACACACTACTGTTAAATCTAAATGGTTAATATTTTTGTTTAAACATTATTTAGTATATAATGGTTATCGAAAGAGATGTGACGACTCATACTGGTAAAACCGATTTTTATAGTTCTGGAATGTGTATACAAAAGTTGTTTTTCATTGAACAAGTTATTAGACCCGCGGGCGTTTCTGGTAATTCAATAATTCATATTTAAATTGATTTGGAAATTTGCATGCTTCAAGCTATCGGCCTATTTAATAAAGTTCAAAAGTTAATTGAAATGCAACTGATATTTTTTGAAATCAAAAGTTGTATAGCTTTGGGACATTGTGGGACGTACTGAAGGTTGTTTTTATGTAATGTATTTACAAATAAAGATAAGTATTAAGTGAACGCAAGACATAACTCAAGGTGTAACAAAACAACCTTACCTGCATATGACGGCTCTTAAAAATGCAAAACCTCTACCTATTAAAGAATGTGTCTACGCGTACTAATAAACTTGTTCCTTTTTTTAAACGGTGACTAATGTCAGTAATAAAGTGTCAGCTTGCAGTTTGCATAATAAGAAGGTATGGTTGTTTAAATTGATTTCCTTCTTAACGTAATACATTTTTGTTCGAGAAACATCGGTTGAAAAGCCTATGATTAATTTTTCTGCTTCAACCATCTTGTGAAAACGCATAAGTTTTCTGTGAATAAATTTCGTTTTATATTCTGACCGTTGAGTCATGTTTTATCATTTATTTTCGTTTGCAATGTTGACGTGTTTTTTTAAGGTAGAATACGTGTAATGACTTCGGGCGAATCCGTTCGAATTCGGCCGAATTAGCTAACGTCCGGTAAAATACGTCGTCATACGTAAAATGTCGATCGGTTACAAAATTTTTAAGTAACATTGTTTATTTTTTGTCAAGACCTTTACAGAAGAAATTTTTATAATATATAATACAGATTTTCTACAATTTTGATATAAAAAAAACTCAGAATAACAAAACAAATATTTTATAAAACTCAAGGGAAATCACCGGGTTCAAACTTCCGGTAAAAGATTGCGAAAACTTGAAAGTTCTGAAAGTCGTCAAAAAAGGTCGTTTTAAAGCAAAATCAAGAAGAAAGATTGGAAAGAACTCATCCAAAATAATCGCAGAGCACAACTATGCACACATACTATGTATTTGCAAGTGTAAAACTCAGAACTGTCCGATATTTTCGCACTGAAAGCAGACAAATGGCGGGTTGTAAAGCTGGCATGGACGGAGAGTGATCGAGCTTGATGTTCTGCTGAAAAATCGTACAGAAAACATTAGAAGGAGACTGCTTTCAGTCAGGTAAGTCAATGTTATTTACTTGTACCATTCTATGAGTATGGTGGCTGATTTATGCCATTTCGTTTTTTCGTTATTTCGCCGCGAAATAACGCCAAGCGAAAAGACGAAATAACGAAAAAACGCCACGCGAAAAGACGAAATAACGAAAAAACGCCACGCGAAAAGACGAAATAACGAAAGAACGCCACGCGAAATAACGAAAAAACGCTTTTTTTGCGCGAAACAACGAAAAGTCGCCGTGCAATAAAACGCCAATTTAACTGTACAAAATAGCGTTCTTTCTAGCTTCGCCTGGCGTTTTTTCGTTATTTCGCTTGGCGTCTTTTCGTTATTTCGCTTGGCGTCTTTTCGCTCGGCGTTATTTCGATATTTCGCCTGGCGTTTTTTCGTTGTTTCGCGTGGCGTTTTTTCGTTATTTCGTATTTTCGCGTGGCGTTTTTTCGTTATTTCGTCTTTTCGCGTGACGTCTTTTCGTTATTTCGCTTGGCGTTTTTTCGTTATTTCGTATTTTCGCATGGCGTGTTTTCGTTATTTCGCGTGGCGTTTTTTCGTTATTTCGTATTTTCGCGTGGCGTTTTTTCGTTATTTCGTCTTTTCGCGTGGCGTCTTTTCGTTATTTCGCTTGGCGTTTTTTCGTTTTTTCGTATTTTCGCGTGGCGTTTTTTCGTTATTTCGTATTTTTGCGTGGCGTTGTTTCGTTATTTCGTCTTTTCGCGTGGCGTCTTTTCGTTATTTCGCTTGGCGTTTTTTCGTTATTTCGTATTTTCGAGTGGCGTTTTTTCGTTATTTCGTCTTTTCGCGTGGTGTCTTTTCGTTATTTCGCGTGGCGTATTTTCGTTATTTCGTATTTTCGCGGGGCTTTTTTTTTCGTTATTTCGTCTTTTCGCGTGGCGTCTTTTCGTTATTTCGCTTGGCTTCTTTTCGCTTAGCGTTTTTTCGTTATTTCGCGTGGCGTTATTTCGCTTGGCGTCTTTTCGTTATTTCGCTTGGCGTCTCTTCGCTCGGAATGCATGTTTCTGGCAATGACTCAAAGTGCAATGCACAAGAACCGTAACTCTACCTTCTTTCGTTTTTTAATTATTGCCCTTTGATTTATTTTACAGAGCATTTCTTTTCGGAGCGTAACTGTCACCATAGGTTCAAATGACTCCAAACTTGGTATGCATGTTTCTTGCAATGACTCGAAGTGCACTGCACAAGAACCGTAACTCTACCTTGTTCCGTTTTTGAATTAATTTTCTTTGATTTTTATAGAGCATTTCTTGTTAGGAGCGTAACGATGTCACAATATGTTCAAATGACTCCAAACTTGGTATACATGTTTCAAAAAGCAGTGTTAGGTATGCTTTGCGACAATATTGCTCATATTTTGTCCCATTAATGTCGTTAAATTATTCCCCTTTGATTGACTTTATAGAGCATTTCTTGTCATTCTTTTAAATTATTCCTTTGATTGATTTTAGTGCCTTTCTTGCCAAGGACTTAACTTGTTGTGCATGTTTCTTGCAAGCAGACAATTAAAAGGTTATTTCATATGTGAATTTTGTGCAAATACATTGTTAATAACTGTAGATCAATAAACTAACAAAAAGTTCGTTAGGCGACAAATCTGACTCGCGGAGCTCTAGTTTATTTCAACTCAAACCAACAAATGTTTTTGTTGTTGGGATTGGTTGGGAATTCAGGCACCTATCCATCACACCCCACCTGTATTTCTTTTTTTTGACTTTTATTTCTCAAAACTCGCACCAATCAAAACTTTTTTGTGGTGGTGGTTGGGAAAAATCATTGGTGCCGCCTCTGCCCTTCCATTTCTATCCCCCGCCGCGTAGCGGGTTGGTGGTATAGGAATGGTCTTCGTTTGTCCGTCTGTCTGTCCTTCCCTCCTTCCGTCCGTGAATAGTTGTTTTTACCCATATGCCCAGCTTTACTGTTGCTACATTTTGCGCATGTCAACCGGAAGGCGGAAAGACGAAAAAACGCCAAGCGAAATAACGCCACGCGAAATAACGAAAAAACGCCAAGCGAAAAGACACCACGCGAAATAACGAAAAGACGCCACGCGAAAAGACGAAATAACGGAACAACGCCAAGCGAAAATACGAAAAAACGCCAAGCGAAATAACGAAAAGACGCCACGCGAAAAGACGAAATAACGAAAAAACGCCACGCGAAAATACGAAATAACGAAAAAACACCAAGCGAAATAACGAAAAGACGCCACGCGAAAAGACGAAATAACGAAAAAACGCCACGCGAAAATACGAAATAACGAAAAAACGCCACGCGAAACAACGAAAAAACGCCAGGAGAAATAACGAAATAACGCCGAGCGAAAAGACGCCGAGCGAAATAACGAAAAGACGCCAAGCGAAATAACGAAAAAAAGCCAGGCGAAACTAGAAAGAACGCTATTTTGTGCAGTTAAATTGGCGTTTTTTCGCACGGCGACTTTTCGTTATTTCGCGCAAAAATAGCGTTTTTTCGTTATTTCGCGTGGCGTTCTTTCGTTATTTCGTCTTTTCGCGTGGCGTTCTTTCGTTATTTCGTCTTTTCGCGTGGCGTTTTTTCGTTATTTCGTCTTTTCGCTTGGCGTTATTTCGCGGCGAAATAACGAAAAAACGAATTGGCATAAATCAGCCACCATATATGAGGCTGTGAAATCATGCTGTTATTGATTCTATGCAGTTTTTTGCTCACCACACTCCTCCCAGTTCTATTTATCGATAAAAAGAAAATTGTCAAAATCTCAATAATGGTAAAATGCCGTTCAATGAAACTTTGCACAAATGATTGTTGCTAATGTATCTTTATTTTGCATACAGTAAGACACATTAGAATGTAAAGAAACAAAGCTTGACCTACAAATGTAAAAATTCATTGAAATTCTATTTTCCTAAATTCACAACAAAAACCATGCGATACAAAACATAATTTTAAATTCCCACGTGATCGTAATGATACTGACAAGAAAATGTTGTTTATTTTTTAAAGAATTTTCAACTACTTAAAGAGAAATCAGTGATTGTCTTCCGTTTATTTTGTCTATTTTGCAAAAAAAAACAACAACACCAAAAACATGCATGACAGCGAAACATTTCATTACAGTAAAAATAAATGAAAATTCTTTTTAGAGATTTTTTTCAACACAATTACTGTTAGACCTTTTGTTTTACGATTTTATATTTCCTTTGTGTTACTGTGGCAGATTTTTCCTATATTTTCATGAAAACAAAACTACATTTCAGGTATTGGTCATGTACCTGAACCAGATATTGAGAAGCTGCCGGAGGCTACACCGAAAGGACGTTTCAAACTGGTCATGATTCCTTCAGGAGAGCCATCCTTCATATATTTTGACTTATGAGACTACTGACTTGAGTAAGTACATTTATATAATTTAATTATGTTTAGGCATAAATTGTGTTTGTTATCCAGTCAGCAAAGAAAGGCTACATACAGATGGTATGGTGCATCGAACAATCGATTCCTGGGATGAACCAGTATTTTTTTCATCTGTCTAACCAACAACAAGCCACAATGCTGCTTTTCAACGTAAATGTCATTCCCTGATTACCATTTCGTAACCTTAATTAACATAAAACACAAGATCCAAATTCAATTTCAACATTTAATTTGGAAAATCGCTAGGATAGCACTTGGGTATACCGAATGAACTCTATTAATTATTACATTGGCAATTAAATCATAGATTTCTCAATACATAATATTTCCTTACATATATTGGCAACAAATATCGTACAAATTACTTTAACAAATGCATGTTATGACACCGCAAATCATTAACCAATTAATGAACAACTGAATTCGTTTGCTATTAGCTGAACAGATTTTATACATATAAAAAATCAGTGTGTACACTTCGGTAACCCAAAGCTGAATGCCAACCCTGCGATATACAGCACGAATCTCTCGTGCGAAAACTGCCATCTAACGGTTACTTCATTACAAACAAGGGAAATTAATTTTCTTCTTATTCGTACCTCAAACTCAGAAAATTATATTTTTCTCCACCAGAAATAGCTATATATTGTAGCTTTATATTGCTAAAGATCTAAACTGGCTCTTAGTTACAATTTTCATTTGTTAGCTTTTTTAGTGTGTTCAAATCTTAAGTCGGCATAAGAATGTGAGGTCTTCAAACCAACCTGCCATATGTAACTGATTTTACATTTGCCATTGCTTGATGCAATTGAGTAATCAATTCAATTTTATTACAGTTCGTTGTGGACAAATGCCAGATATACTCCAAATAGCAGCATCAACTTTCAGCACTGGTGCCACTTTCAACCAGTATGTTTTACCCACCAGCCATATTGCACCTGATGCTGAGAGAATTACTGGGATTAGAGTATCTGACAGCCAAATGACAGTGCATGGAAAGCAAGTTGACAGCAAGGAATTGGACTATTCTCTGGACCACTTTTGTAATTGGTTAAGAAAGTTTCCAAACCCTATACTGGTGGCACACAATGGACATTGGTTTGACTTCCCTATACTGATAAATAGCTTTCAGTCAGTCAGCAAACTGAAAGATTTTTTCAAATGCTGTGTCGGAATGGTTGATTCCCTCTCAATATTTAGGAAACTTTGCCCTAAGGGTTCTCATAAGCATGCAGATCTTGTGTCAAATATCCTTGGAATCGCCTATGAGGCACATAATGCCATAGCAGATGTCACATCCTTGAAGGATCTGGTTCTGCTCAGTGCTCACTCAGTTTTTATCAAAAGAACTACTTGGTTATAGCTATCCACCTTTAGATGTCTTCAACTCCAAGTTGTTTAATCAAGAAAAGAACATGTCATCTTTACATTGCCTTGTATCATCCAGTGTGTGTAAGATCACAACAGCTGAAAATATCGCTGGCTCGGGAGTTGGGACTGAACATTCACCACATGAAAACCATTTATAGGAGATCTAGCGAAGATGGTGTAAGGGATATATTCACCAATAAGAATTCAGATGGTGCACCAAGGGTGACAAATGTCAAAAAAGTCTTAGATGAAGTCATTCCAAAAAATGGCAGCTTATTTCTCAAAGTGATTTGTAGTGGTTGGTGATGAACTCTTGCTTCGGTTTTTAAGTTTCCAAATATGTTATTATATGAACCATGGGTTAAAATTTTGCCATTATTTAATCTAAACTACATATAATTGACACTTTTAATATGTTAATTATGTTTTAGTGTATTGATAGAAGTTAAAACTCATAATTATTAAGAGTATAATTAAAGTATCTTTTCATAGAAGCATTTTCTAGCTCAAACAACAGGCTTGATACACATTGTTCAAATACTGTCCATTGAAGTTTTTTCATTATCATGTTTAGATAAATACATGGTTATACTTATTGCTGGCAAGTTACATGTTAAGATTTAACCATTAGTTTTTGTGATTTGATGTTTTAACCTATTTTAGTGTTGTGATGATTAGGAATGTGAAATAGACATTTTTTGAAATATATTTTTTTCTTAGCAATTGTGGACACCATAACATTAAGATGGCTATTTTCTCAAAAAATCACATGGAAACATGTCATGAAATTTACCCAGTTTATTAATAACATATCAAAAACAATTTCTAAAAACATAATTTTTATGCCCCAACATGTCCATTGGTCAAAATTTTCATTATTTTTGTGTGATAGAAATTCGTTTTGTATAAAATTGTTGATTTTCAGTGGCATTGTGTCATAATTTATGGTAAAAAAATACAATTTGCTTGCACAACTTTCATTGTCTTCATTTTCTTTTTCATATATGATCATCTGTGAATCAAATAAACCTGAATTATATGATGAAAAATCAAGAAATCCAATTTTCACTTGTATTTATTGTTCCCAGGTCCTGATTTTACATAGACGGATTTGGCCGAGAGGAGTAAAAATTCAAAATTGCTAAAAACTATGATGTTTTACGGCAAAACTTTATGAAAATGTGCACATAAGTCAATCAAGTGGTGTACTTCACCGTGGTATAAATATATGATGATTCATAAAAGTGCCCATTACAGGTATCCTACCTTAATTTAATTTACAGGCTGATTATGGCATATGGAAATTTATGAAAATGGATTTAAAACCTTGGGATGTTTCCATAACGGGTGAAAGCACAGTTGATTGCTCGTACAACATCATTGATAATTCAACGGGAGCTGTTATCACGGAGAACCCCATTCAAGGTTAATTTATTATCATAGATATTAAATTATTACTTTTTTGTGATTCGTGACAAGTGAACGACTTGTACTAACGCACTACGACAACGGCAAAACTTTAATTATCATGCCTCTACATGCCGTGTAACTTAGAGATATTATTTAATTAAATATGTTGTTTAGTTCCTTTCCTAACCATTGTTTCAACTTGAAATTTATTGCATACTCGTACTTCTCAGATTTATGTATAAAATTGTAATAAGGAGTCAAAGTTAACAGACAGCTCTTCGACTGTCAATGTTTCAATCCTAAAAACCAACGTAAACATATATAGAGATTGGGTCATACATGTAATTGTTGTAATAAAAAATTGAATGATTGATTTAACATCTAGTAGTGATTAAATATATTTAAACTGCGTTTAACTTTGAATTTTCCTGTTTAGAAAAGTCATACAGGATCGAAATCAATATACCAAACTTCGCACAAATACAGAAAATAAATACGGGGATGTTATATTCGATGGATTCGTCCAGACCATTCGACATGCCCATACTCGTTGATAAAGGAAGCGGAAAATACGAATTCAAAGACTTAATAAAAATGACCAATAAGGTATTTACTTTTCTCAAACATTTGTCTTAAGACCGTAATGAAATACGGATTCGATGCTGAAATCATAATAACTTCCTGATGCTTCAATAATAGTGTTTATACATGTAACGCTGTCAGTGATAAATTAAAAACTTTTGTCACTAATCTGATCAAATAAAATTGTTTACACAAAGAAGCATAATACAATCATACTTGACAATATTATATTTTAAATACATGTAATGTTTGACCTAATTTAGGATTTTTCTTTTCTTTAGAAATAACAATTTTTTAAATAACAAATTCTGAATAAAAATGTCATCTCCATGTAAAACATGCTTTGAATTTTCTTTTATAATTAAAAACCTGTCATATTTTATTTGATCATGTTATTATTAAGTAATGAGCTTTCCTCATCAAACTAGCCGACAGCAAAATTACACAATTCATCAGTAACATTCAAATTTCAGGCAATAAAGGAGCAAACGTTAATCGCAAATGCCATTCGTTATAATCATTTTAGATATTAATATCGATACTTAATTTACACGTAGAAACAATAATTTACTACATATTACAATTCTACTAATCACCAGCTATAATTAACCTGTTAAAGGTTTTAATTTTTAATGATATTAAGTGATATTTGGTGACGTATATTATTTTTATTAAATAACTATAATATATATTAATTAACTTTCATATAGTTTCATATGTGAAAAAAAGGTGAAATATGCATATCAGCAATCGCCACATTCAGAAAAAGAAACAGCCTCCCCACACAGTCAAGAAGAAGAGAGGGATAGAGCATGGTTAATAAAATGATCAGTTTCAAAAGAGACACAACTAACAATTAACAAAAATGAGAACCCGTTGGGTTACCGCCTTGGAACGGTCAGTGGCAAATCAAATTGCCACTGGGGGTTTAAACCAGGTTCTAGGGTGCACCAACCTCACACTTGTCCCAACAGGTACAGCTCCTTAAAATAATTTAATAAATTGTTGAAAGATATAAATCTGACATGCTGTCGTTGTTTGCATCTTATTACTTCCCTTGGTATTCCTTATTTTATAACTTGAGTTCAACTGGGTATTTTGTTAATTAATTGTCACTAAATCGTGTTGATAATTATAACATTGTATTATATTATTTACACAATTCACCATTTTAGCATCCATCAGCTCGGTCGTCAACAGCTACATTTTTGTTTAACAATTGGTTGCAAGTGTAAACTACTGATAGTCACAATAATAGTAAAAACTACTCTTGGTATGGGCCTCATTGCAAAAAATTACAAAAACGATATTATTTGGCTCAGAAAAACTTTAAACTATATCGAACAGATCAGTATAAATATGAAATCAATAAAGCCGCAAAAATATAAAATATACAAGCAAACTATGAATACTATCGACCTATTACACTTCTCAGTTGCTTAGGAAAACTTTTTACGGCGATCCTTAACGAAAGAATTACTAAGTTTCTCAATAATAACAAAATACTTCTTGAGAACCAGGCTGGTTTCCGTGCGACCTATTCAACAACGGATCATATGTTTCCAACAATGACGAGCTGTCCCCCTTTTTTAAAAGCACATGTGGAGTAAGACATGGTTAGAATCTGTCGCCAATTCTTTTTCGATCTATTTAAATGAACTTGAAAATCACATTGAAGAAAACGAAACCGGCATCGTATTTAAAAACAATGTAAATGGCACAGACATATTCTTGAAACTCTTTGTTTTTCTCTATGCAGATGATACTGTCATATTTAGCGACGACCCTCTAAAATTCCAACAACTACTTAACAAATTCTACGATTATTGTAAACATTGGAAACTGCAAATAAATATGAACAAAACAAAAATTATAATTTTTGGCACAACCCGCCCAAACAACCTTAGATCTCACATAAATGGCATTGCAATAGAAATAGTTAAAGAATATAAGTATTTAGGTGTAGTATTTGTATCGTCTGGAAGTTTTTAAAAAGCTAGTGAGTATGTAGCTAACCAAGCAAATAAAGCAATGCACCTACTTTATTCACGTATTTATAACTTAGATCTTCCAGTTTACCTACAACTCAAATTATTTGACCAAACTATCTTGCCAATCATAACATATAATTGCGAAATTTGGGGTACCGAAGGCTTAGAAACGATCGAAAAAATACACAACTACTTTTTACGAAAAATAACCAACAGTAAGAGATCGACACCGCTTTACATGCATTATGGAGAACTCGGGCACTATCCCATCTCAATTACTATCAAAACTAGAATTGTTAGCTACTGGAGCAAATTACTAATTGGAAAAGAATCTAAAATTGCACGATTTTGTTATACTCATATGTACCATTCTCGAAGAAATTATAAACGGATAAAATCTGTTAAAAGCATTCTTGTCGAAACAAACAATACTCATGTTTTGCTGAACCAACAAAATTTTAATCTAACTAATATTCATAATAAAGTGAAACAGAGGCTTCTTGACACTTTCTATCATAGCTGGAATAACTCCATGAACAACTCTTCCAAAGGAATAAATTACAAGATTTTCAAATGCAAACCCGATTTCGAGAAATATCTGATATTATTACCAAAATCTTTAAGACAGTCTCTTTTTCATTTTAGAACTGGAAATAACACATTTCCATGTGCTTGCGCAACTCCCATCTTCCATATGACGAACGGAAATGCATAAAATGTATATTAAACAACATCGGAGACGAGTACCATTACCTTCTGTGATGCCCTTATATCACAATCATCAGACGCAAATATATACCAAACTACTACATATATGTATAACATCCGAACCAACATACTGAAATTCAAAGAATAAATGACCACCGATTCGGCAGAAATGTTGAGAAACATTAGTTTATTTACAAATAATATAATCTCATACTTTAGGAACCCTTATCAAATTGATCCGATTATTTAACGACTGTTCTCAGATCGATCACTGAAAAACATACATGTACACACGCCCGCGCACACAACACACATCATAACTAGATTCTGAAACCTTATAGTTTAACGTAAACTTATCATTAAAAGTGGTCCATGCTACCACCAAACATACAGACACATGTACATACACATGCTGATCAATTTAAGTAGCTATATTTATACAATAAAAAAGACTTCTATGAGATTACCAGAGCACTTACAGGTACATCTTACACTTCATTTAATACTAAAAGAGTCTAAAATTTAAGAAAGAACATACTCTTTCATGAGGCGTAGTAAATTCATTCTATCCCAGACCAATTTATAGTTAAAACACGGTCCTCCACGAATTGCACGTCGACAATTATACTGACTGTACTACCTGATTCATTCATAAACAATCAATACACGTCACTCGCTTGTCATAATGCAAGTGCGTATACGTCCTTCTTACCCAAATACGGTAACAGTGCTCCATTATTATTTATTATGTTGCAAATTGTAAAATTGTTGCTTAATGAACAATTACTGTCGTATTTACACAAAACCAAAACATGTAATATATTGTTGACTTAATATATGAATATCCTCATGTAAACCCGAGGCCTCTAAAATCTGCTACAGCGGTAACTGAACCCCCATAAAAGATATCAATTTCTTCGGACTGATAGACCGCCATTCAGCTTTATATTTCAGAGGCCCGGGATGTGTAGTGTTTGTTCTCTGTTTTGTCAGTCCCCATTGTAACCACTGAATGTTTATAATTTAATTGATCCCTGTTGTTACTGTATACATGTAACCGGGAATAAAATAAAAGTTGAAGTAGTAGTAGTAGTTGCAAATTATTATAAATGATTTGAATTATTTAACAAATAATATACTTTACGATTGCGCAAAGTGAACGCTTCATTACAAATACAATAACAAAACGAGATTGAAAAAGAACAGTCGTGCAGTTTGCATGCGCCTTAAAGAGAAATACCTTGAAACACCATTTTTACACGTTTATCAGCTTTACTTGACATCATTTTATATTTTAGACATTTTTTATTGGTATACAAGGGGCTGACAAGTCGGGTTATGCCTTGCGACGTATTTCACCTAAAGCCGTTGAGCCCGTGAGTCTAAAGCTTCTTGTTCCGCCTTATACAGGTTTGCATGTTATGTTTTTTATAAATTATATTTAAATTACAAACATAGTTGTCTTTCTTAAACTAATATTAAGAATATAAAGAATATAGTCCATGAGCAAAGCAACATATTGGAGGACGATGTCGACATTCGTTTAATTTTTACTCAGCAATTACAAAAAGAACAATCTTTTCTACCTTAGTTTTCTTTTCTAAATTCCGTATGTTGCATTTCTTCATTTGAAACATTTTGCATCTCATCAGGATTCGGTTATCCTTCTCTCTGTTATGATGGATGAAGTGAGTGATTATCAAGAATATAAGATGATACATACTTTGCTTTCTCAAGTCAGTAATAACGCAAACGTTACAAGAGAAAAAGAGCTAAAAGAACAAACATGTCTATTTACCACTTGCATTTTAGATATGCAGTACTCAAAAGTACTTGCGATTTCATCATGTTCATTTCTTTGTAAGGAAATTTTATTAATTATGAAATAAAATTATAAAGAGAGAAAAAACAATATATAATCAACATAGGTCATGTATAATCAATCCTGAAATAACTTCATATTAAAAAATAAGCGTAATAAGAGACTCAGTGCACATTTTAGTTTTGCTGTGTATATATTTTGATATGGAACTCGTCAATATATGATTAAGTAGCCTCTTAACTAAAAGTATTTTTCAAATATAAATAATATGAGCCGATTAAGCCAAGGTTTGGCAATACTGGAATGTATTCTGTGACACTCTTTAATGTTCTGTATGGCTGCCAATGTATCATTAGGATAAGGAAATTCATAAAGAAATAGCTCTTACAATATATGTTTCTATTTTCTTACTGTGGTACTGGTGGGCATTCATTTGTTCTGCTTGGTAAAAATTGATTTGTCTAATGACTGATGACTATCGTTCTTTAAGAACTGATTAAATTTACATAAATATTACGTTCATAAAACCCATATTTTCCTGATCTTATATATTTTATTGAGTGTAAATCTATATTTCAATGCAAACAAAAATGTTAATATAATTATATCAATATGTTGTAAAATGTGAATTTCAAAAACTTATTATTACCTAATTACAGGAGTAAAGCTGTACGAGAACAAAACATTGGACATCAACTTTACTGTCGTAAACATAGCTTTGATCGAACAAGAAGTAGATGTCAGAATAACAGATGACAAAGGTTTTGCCCAAGCGCCACAATTTTTATCAGCTACATTGAAACCCGGTGAAAATTTTACAGGACACTTTACACTGAAGGGCGGTAATTATAATGGTGAAATAGTGTAAGTTAAGAATTAATATATATGAAATCAATAATTAAGAATATCATGCGGCTGTGTTCCATCGTTGCACTGTACACCGTTGATTTGTAGATAATATTGGCTGAACTTACTTTAGCATAAAATGTAACTGAATGTGATTACAATGTACCATGTTTATGTTGCTGTATTGTTAGATAAGAAACGTTAAGTCGTTACAATATAACGCGCAAAAGATACGTTTTTTCTCTGGTAAAATAATATTCATTAAAATGTATGTCATATTATTAACGGCTAATGAGTACCTGTTGGAGCAAGTGTGAGGTTGGTGCACCCTTGACATATGTTAGACCTTAAATAAAAGTTATTTTGACTAATGTGCGTAATGTTTTAGTGTTTAAATATGTAACACGTCCAGTCAGCCAATTTTATCATAGTAAGATAGAAGGTAGTATGCAAAAAGTAGGAAAACCTGCACACACAAAGCGCAGTCTCATAACACAGATAAACAATATAGAGATAGGGTATGAGTTCATAAAAAAACCAGTTTTAAAAGTTAACAAATTTAACGATCCTTCAAAAGGACCCAAATGATGATCCGTTTGACCTAAATTGCGGGTTAAACCAAACAATCATATAAAAATGATGCCAGGACTTTAAGGATATACTGACTGTATATTCTAAGCGTCAATCTCAATTATCACCTAATTGATGAAGAAAATACAATGTAATTGCTGGAGGGATAATTTATTTTATCGGAAAATACAATGTAATTGCTGGAGGCATAATTTATTTTATCGAAAATAGTATTCTGAACAGTTTTACAACATGTGTGACTAAGTTGATAAATTAGGTCTCGTACCGAAAAACTACAGTGCTTTCAGCCCTTTGTTTAATTTTTGTGGATGTTTTACTTTGTATTACAGGACAGCAAAAATATCTGCTAGACAGTATTTAGGGCAGAATTTAGGTCATGGACAGTTTGGACCGGGTCCATCACAAACCAGACAGTTCACTGTTGAAAACCACCAAACTGTAAGATAATAAGATCTTCATAACGTCGTTACTGTGCACCAACCACAAAAGGACGAAAGAAAAAGATGAAATATGCATATCAGGAATAGCCAAAAACAGAAAAACACAGCAAACATGTAGAGTGGAAAAGAGAGCATAAGTTTATAAGAGAATCAATTTCAAATCTAAAGTGTCATAAAATGTCAATACAAGTTTAATCTCGAATTAAAACCGAGGAAATAAAGACTTGTAAAAATGAAAAATAATAAATATTAATTATAATAAGTATTAATTTGCGGGGAGCTATGCGAGTTATAACAGCCTCTTCCCATGAAAAAAATATTTTTTCATTTGGCATTTTTGTTTGTATTTTGGCATGTTCTTCAATCAGTATTTGTCTACAATCCATTATATTAACGTATAAATAAAATAAATGTAAATAGTTTGATCATAGGTCGACAATTCATTGAAAAATTGCAAAGGCAATCAAATTATTCACATTTATTTTATTTTATAAACGTTTTTATGTAAACCTTATTAACAATTATTTTATATTTATACATATATCATATTAAGTATGTAAGTCATGTAAACAATTAGACAAAAATCGTTAATAATCAAATTGTTGTTCACAAGAGTAGAATATACAGGCAACACCACAGTGCTATACCATGTAATTTTGTAATATATCAAAGGAAAAAATTAAGTCAATATATCCTATTTCGCTTTTATATTTATTCAATGAATTTAATGAAGATGAATTGCTTAAATGCTTCAGACGACTACTACTACCACTTCATCTACAACCACTACAACAACATCTCCAATTACATCTTCGACATCCAAAATCAGTTCCGGATCAGTTTCAGCAGGAAGTGCTGCTTCACCTGGCTCTTCAACAACAGCTGGATCTTCTACTGTATCGCAAGCAGCAGGAGCAGGAGCAGGGGCTTCAGCAGCGCAATCCGCATCCGGTTCGGTATCCGGACAAACACCTCTTTCCTCTCAGTCTGCTCAAAGCCTTCATGTGTCTCCTCCGTCAGCAACAAATATATCGTCTGTAACCAGTTCTGTCACCGCGGGCGGTTCTGTTAACAATATACAACCGTTAGCCTCAGGTGCACCATCTGGAACGAAACAGTCAGTAACGGTGGTACCTGGGACTGTGACAACTGGAACAGGAAAGACAGCGAATGACGGTACATCAAGTCCGGATAGTGAATTTAATAAAGGCGAAGTTCTTGCGGCTGCCATTGTATCAGGAATAGCTGGTGGAGTTTTGGTCGGTAAGGATACTGTTATCTTCACGAATATAATTTTTCAGACGCAATAATTTGTTGGGTAACAACAAAATCTATCTTAGGTATAAGAACATCAAATAGTGTGCGATTTTCATAACTAATCAATATGTGTCAGTTTTTGTCACCTTAAATTAATGTAAATTTGTAAATGGTCTTAAATAATAAATCTGTTCAGAACATACTCTTAAAAGCAGACTTTTATCTACTCTAAATCGTTTAAGGCAGTCCTGAGCTCGCTAAATACAAATTTGTATACCGAGAAAATTATAAGACTAGTACATATCTTCAATGTAACCATTTATGTTTTTAGGGAAATTCAAATTTAATAAAACATAGACCTGTTAATATTTTAGGTAAGTATGAAATTTTCGAGAACCCATTTTAAATAAATGTATGACCTGAAGTAACGATATAGTTTATCAGAGATACATGAGCTCTCTATTTAAAGCTCGGTTAGGGTGGGGTTTGGCAGAAGCGCGGTTGGATAGTGTACTTTAACTTATTACGTAAGGCGCTAATGTCGATTTGGTTCAAATCCCGATTTTACTCTTCTTCATTTGTATGCAATACCTTCGCATAAATGTTTTACGTTATTTATCACCTTAAGTTATACTATTAAAAAGGTTTTATCTTGTTTCAGGTATTGGAGGTTTGGTAGTGATGGGTCTTGTGTTTAGAGGTGCGATGAAGAGAGCCAATCCGAATTCAGTTACACCAGAACATGAAACTGACCGTGTCCGAAATCAGAACTTCCGGAGAAAACACGTGCATGATCATGACATGGCCTGGACATAATCCAAACAGAACTGTTTACATTGTTGCTGCTTTTTAACAATCAAATGCTTTTGACTCTGTTTTGCGTTCTTTTCAGAATTGTGAAATTATCAAGTTTTAGATCACTTCAACCGAACTGTTACACACATGTTTAAAAACTTAACTATGCTTTTAATATAAAATTAAACTATACTATATATCTTTTTATTTATTCATTAAATTTCAATGCTAACCAAAACATTTTTAGGGGAATTATTGAATGACAATTATAGAATACTGAACTATTGTGGAATTATGGTTTTCAATATACATAGTGATACAAAGGATGTACGATTAATCTGTTTGCTGTATTTTTTTCAATCTAAACGAAATCCTGTTTATAATGCCATCTTTACACTTTTATTATCTACACATTTTGGCAAAATGGTTGGAAAGAATATACGACTGAATCTTTCCTTTAAATAAATAGTATACGTTCATATATGTCCTTTTTCATGTTATTTACCTGTAGAAATTCTAACAAACACTTTTGTTGTAAAACTGTCTATAAACGCCCCTACTACTTTCAACTTGTTTATCACAGTCTCTGATTATACGAAATGATATTGTTGTTTTTTTTTAAAATAGCTGAAAAGAGAACTGTTATTTAACTGCGGAATAAATCAACGAAGATGAAAACAGTGTATTATCAAAGAATGTCCGAACAAAGACTGTATGTGTTTCCCTACAAGTAATATGTAAGTCTGTACTATGCTCTGTTAAAAAGCCAAAAAGACGTTAGGTGCCAATTATTTGTTTTCCGGACTTAGGGTCCAGTTTCGTTATTACCTAGAAAGAAAGTTTTGGATATCGGATTAAGAATGTTTCACTAATAACCGATCTGGAGAACCATAATGCAAAGATTCTACATTTTAAGATTGTTTATCAATGGTATAATAATTATATCCCAGCACACTGAAGCCAGCTAAAATCTTTCAAGAGGCAATCTTTAATGGTCCTTCGCTTTGCGTTTATCCGTATTTTTAACATGTTTAAAATTTGAGCACGGATCAAACAACCGAAGTACAATGTACATCCTTACTAAACCGTATTAAAACGTAATGATCCGTTTTAGTCCGAATTAAACCCGTATTAATCCGTACTTTTTCGTAGGCACGATGTCGTTAAGTGGCGTCTCGTACTATTCTGTATCAGATTGTATTTTATTCGTTGCAAACCGTTGTTCATCCGAAGTGCACACAAACTTAAAATGTCAAAACGTTCCCAAGAGGCTAATACTTTGCTTGATTTTGACAAAATAGTCAAAATACGCCGCAGATTTAGCTTGAAGCTTCACTAGATTATTTGATATCATAATTTAAATGATGTAGTAGAAAGGAGAAAATAGAAATCGCCCAGCACATAGTGCAAACATATTAAAACAGCAAAAACAAAACAGCCAGATCCGTATTTACTCGTCAGCATAGTGAGTGTCGAACATATTAACATATTGAAACAATTCAGATAACCTTGAAGCTGATCATACACAAAAAGAATGATTACTGAAACGAAAACAAGTTTTCAAAGTTTATTTGGTGTACACAGTACGCGCGAACTGAAGCTTTTTATGTTTACAACGAAAACGAACAAAACAGAAATAAGACCACCGCAGGTAATCACGTTTTGTTTTTATAACTATGCAACACCAGTAGTTGCCCGGTACATGTTAGGTTCATCCTTTCGGTTATTGTAGTTTCTACGATGCTATTTGCTAGTTAAGGGCTTGCCACACTCCCCTCAATCCTGTTCATCGACGAAAAGAAAATTATCAAAATCTCAATAATGGCAAAATGCCGTTCAATGAAAATTTGGACAAATTAATGTTACTAATGTATCTTGATTTTGCATACAGTAAGATACGTTACAATAGTAAGGAAAACAAGCTAGACCTTAAAATTCCTTTAAATGCTATTTATAAAAATTCACAAAAACTAAGCGATGCAAAACATAATTTTAAATTCCCACGAGAGTGCAATGTAACTGACAAGCAAATTTGGTGTACTTTGTAAAAAACTTTCAACAACTAAAAGAGAAATCAGTTATTTTCATCCGTTTACTCGAACAGGAAGCGACCAGAAAATTGAAGGTCAAACACACTTTTACTAATATCTCGTAAAGTTTACATATGTAAGTCACGAGGACACAATAAATTGTTGTAAGTATCATATTACTCGCGCGGGCATTTAAAATGATGTTTCCTGTTGTTTAGTTTTTGTGAATTTACATGTATGTACAGTGAAACCTGCCTTAGCAGCCAGCCGCGAACAGCAACCACCTGTCTTAAACAGCCAGTTCGAATATAACCTAAACTGACAATTTGTTCTAACTTTTTAATGTCTTTAACAGACCCCTGTCTTCAGTTGCCACTTTTTGTGACTCCCTTGGGTGGCTGCTAAAGACAGGTTTGACTGTAAATATAAGTTAAGGGAATGTTTAGTTCTTGCTTTTTTTCTTTACTGTTCTGTCGTGTATTACCATCTGCAAAATAAAGATACATTAATAACAAACATTTGTGCAAAGTTTCATTTAACGGCATTTTGCCGTTACTGAGATTTTGATAATTTTCTTTTAATCCATGAACAGAACAGGATGTACGCGGAATCGACCGGGTATGATCACAATGCTATATCTTACATTTAACAAGTCTAACTCAACGTGGAAACACAGTTACTTATAACGATATACTTACCGGAAACTATGTTAAGTTACCGATATGTAGACAGTCACGTGACAGACAAGTATATTCAATATGGTTTTCAGAAAAAAAAAGTTTATTTCAAAGTCGAAATCCCCATGTTCTCTTAATAAGTATTAATCACTATAAAATATTTAATTCGCCCTTATCTGCCAAACGATAATTCTTCGTTATATAAACATAGTACCACGTGACTCTCTTCTTATCCCTTATCAGCTATACTGCTGGCCATTACCCGAACAATGTTCAAATACTAAACATTCTATCATGCGATAATTAATACGAGTAGTAAAAACGATCCTTGTTTTCGTGACATTTAATGTGTTGATTTTTACAAATCGATAAAATCAAAGATTTCAGATTCTGATATTCAGTTTCGCAAAAATGCAAAAACTATGTTTTTTCTTATAAATACTGCGTAAACCATCAGCAGTTACTTCGCATTCTGCCGAGAGTAAAAGTTTGGAAATCTGATTCACGTTTTTACAGACGAAAATGGCGCTACTTAAAATTTCGATTGTGGCTTTACTATGTGCTGGCTATCTCATTGTTAAAACCGGTAACAATATTTTGATAATTTAATATTTTACATGAATAAGAATACCATTATTAGCAAGGGTTTTTTTCTTTTATCTCATACCAATATTAGCAGGGTATTTTAAATATTTTCTAATACCAATATTAGCAGGGTATTTTTATACTTATCTAATACCAATATTAGCAGGGTATTTTAATTCTTTTCTTATCCCAATATAAGCAGGGTATTTTTTCTTATACCAATTTTAGCAGGGTATTTCTTTCTAATACCAATATTAGCAGGGTTTTTTTATACCAATATTAGCACGGTAATTTTTTATCTAATACCAATATTAGCAAGGTATTTTTTTCTAATTAATACCAATATTAGCAGGGTATTTTTCTAACACCAATATAAGCAGGGTATTTTAAATTTCACGCAATACACAACGCGGTCACAATCAATAACTAGACAGTTTCACTAAAGAATCAAATTAAAAATTAGCTTATTGATTTACAACTTTAATCATTTACGATGTTTAGTCTTAAACTTAAAGACGGAAACAATAACTCAGCCATATCTTACGAAACCGCATTTGCCTTTTTAGCTTGACTATTCGAAGAATATGTCGAGCTATTCTACTCACTTGGGCGTCGGCGTCGCCGTCGCCGTCCCGCTTTGGTTAAAGTTTGCGTGCAACATACCTTTATCTTAAAAACTACTATAGCTACAGCTTTAAATCATTAAATCCACAGTTAACGGCAGAACTTTCTCAGTTAACATTAATAATGATATAGACTGACGAACTGATAATATTGTTTACGTTTTAACTTGAAATTCTAATAACTGTGTTATTCAATATGTGGGACAAACAGGTCGCCCTTTAAAAACACGTTTTGGACAACATTGTTCTAAAATTCGAAACAACAGCAAATTTAAAACATTTTTATACCAACACTTTAAGCATTCAGGACACCGTTTACAAAATATTTCCGTTCAACCAGTAGAAAAACTTACATTTGACAGCACTGCTTCAAGAGCATTTAAAATCAGGGCCAGGCTCGTTTCGGAGCAGAAATGGATTAAAAAATTACAAACTCCTTACCCACTTGGTTTAAATGATAATATTTATCAAGAAGGCAACATTTCTAAAAATCCTGATTATGACGTCTTTGAATTACTTGAAATACGTAAAAGAAAATCGAGGTCGCACGGAAGCAGAACTAATGGAAACATAAAAAGAAAATCACGTATTCGTTGTTCTATTCATGACCTACATATTATTTTAAAACAATCTGGCAGACACGCTATGCTATCTAGGTTGACTTCTCTTTCTATATCAAGTCTGCAGAAACTGGATGAGGAAGCCGACGACATCGTCATTAGAACCCATCCATTTTACGAGGTTGATGGTCTTATTCAGTGTTATACTCGTCATGTTCTCAGGCCGCATATTGACTTGGAATCGGACCATCAAAGACATTTCCTTAAAATTTCTTTTTTAAATAAAGGAATAGATTTTATTGACCTTCCTAGTATATTTAAAGATAAAACAGTTCAATCGGCTGTTCCTATTTATTTTAAGAATACTGAATCGCCTATGGTTTGTTATAAATACAACAAACCAACTAGAAATACAATTTTTAATTACAATAAAATTACATCGGATTTACAGATCATTGAAAATACACCAAAATCTTGAGAGTGTTTAACTTCTAAATATTGCTATAAGCCTGCCGGTCATATTGTTACCGGTGATCTTAATTTAATCAAAGACTCTAGAATTCGTAATTTAATTTCTAAAGGTCCCAAATATAGAATATCATCCAAAATTGACTTTAATGCATGCCGTGCAGAAATTGCTGAGTCTTTGAACTTATTTTGCAATAAATGGTGCAAAAGAGAACATGTCGAGCCTAATGCACTTTCTAACTGGAAAAAGCACATATTCAAAATAATTGACACCCGTACATGTATATCATTTTATGAAAGAAACATTGCTTTATTACCACCTCGACCTCGTTTTAACTTTCGTCATTTGAAAAAAGGAATTCAAGACTTTCATAACAGATTTGTTTTAACACCTGCTGATAAGGCTTCTAATAATGTAATTATAGTTTGACGAATACACTATGTTAATATTCAAACTGAAGAACTGAACAGCACTAATGCTTATATACTGACTTCTTCATCTGAGAGTGATATTGTTACTGCACACACTCTACAAATTACAAAATTTAGAATCAGTATTGAGCCGAAACAAGACAAAGTACCTACTATGTATTGGTTACCTAAAATGCATAAAACACCGTATAAAGCAAGATTTATTGCTAACTCTAGTTCTTGCACTACTACTAAATTATCCGTGCTCTTAACATCTTGTCTTACAGCTATAAAAGAACACGTAATTAGGTATTGTGATAAGGTTTTTGAAACTTCTGGCAAAAATTTATTTTGGTCGATTAAAAATTCAAATGACGTTTTGAAAAAGCTTAAATCAAATAATTTTCGGGCGTTCTGTTTGTCTACTTATGATTTCTCAACATTATACACTTCGCTCCCTCATAATTTAATAATAGACAAACTAACCAGTCTCATTGAAAAAACGTTTGCTAGAGAAAATAAAACCTTCATCGCTTGTAATGAACATAGGGCATTTTTTACAGATGGTTCTTATGATAATTATACCTTATGGACTTGTCAAGACCTTATAGAGTCGCTAACTTTCTTACTGGATAATATTTATGTTAGATTCGGTACCTCTATTGATAAACAAGTAATAGGCATCCCAATGGGTACTAATTGTGCACCCCTTGTTGCTGATCTGTTTTTATACTGTTATGAAAGAGACTTTATGTTATCTCTTTCTACTGAACATCAAGATGATATAATTACAGCTTTTAACAACACCTCGAGGTACCTTGATGATTTATTAAATATAGACAATAACCATTTTCCATTACTGGTTAATACGATTTATCCTAAAGAACTACAACTTAACAAAGCGAACACTTCAGAAAAGCAAGCAAACTTTCTCGATCTAAATCTGTCGATTGAAAATGGTTATGTCACTACTAAAATTTATGATAAAAGAGATGATTTTAATTTTAATATAGTAAATTTTCCGTTTTTAGACGGCGATGTTCCCCGTGCAACATCTTATGGGGTTTATATCTCACAGCTTGTTCGCTTTTCAAGAGCTTGCAACAATGTTAATGATTTCAATGAACGTAATCTTTGCATTACAGAAAAACTTTTAAAACAAGGTTATCGGTATCACAAATTAAGGAAAACCTTTTGCAAGTTTTATCGCCGATACCCAGATTTAATTCATAAATACAAATGCAGTTTAAAATCACTTTTGCAACAAGGTATTTCACAACCAGTTTTTATGGAGATTTAATTTATAAACTTAAAAGATAAAAGGCAGTGTTAATTTCTCCCGGTTATTCGTAAAAACCATCTGTAAATTTAAAAAGAAAGGTTACCAACATGATATTTTACAGCGCTCTGCAGGCCTGGTGATTAACCCTTCTACAGTTGATCATTATGCTTACCTCTTTGGTTGCACGACGGTGGCAGGGGTTTAAGAGTTTATGAAGGTTATTGGGGAAATCTTTTCTTAAAAGAACCTAGAAGCTCGATTTGTTTCTTTTATCCCTGTCATGTGTTCTTGCTGATTTTACTCCAGGAGCTCTGGTCTCGGTAAGATCATCGAGTACCCCTTTCGGCTTTGCAATGCTCTTAGCTTCTTATGTTTTATATGTTTGTGTGCTTTTGCATGCAACATTGTTAAGCAGATAAGTGGGTTGGAGTCTTTTCACCAAGACAACTTGTACTTGTTTTGTGATATTAGAACCTCTTGGGGCAAGTGTGAGGTTGGTGCACCCTAGAACCTGGTTTAAACCCCCAGTGGCATTTGATTTGCCAATGACCGTTCCAAGGCGGTAACCCCTCGGGTTCTCATTTTTGTTTATTGTTAGTGGTGTCCTTTTTGAAACTGATTATTTTATTAACCGTGCTCTCTCTCCCCTCTCTTCTTCTTGACTGTGTGGGGAGGCTGTTTTTTCTGAATGTGGCGATTCCTGATATGCATATTCCACCTTTTTTTGAAACTTGGCATACTTGTTCATAATCATGTCCCGAGTGTGTCTGCAAAGAACCATAACTCTAACTTTCATTTTGATCAAATTATGGCCCCTTTTCGACTTCAACATCAACATCAACACCATTAGTAGCATCAACAACACCAACAACCAACAACACCAATTCCAATTTTAATTTCAGGTTAAAGTTTGCGTGCAAGCTACTGTACAAACACATAACTTCAATACAATTTATACTACAGCTTTGAAACTTGGCACACTTGTTCATCATCATGTCCCGAGTGTGTATGCCAAGAACCATAACTCTAACTTTCATTTTGATCAAATTATGGCCCTTTTTCGACTTAGAATTTCAGGTTAAAGTTTGCGTGCAAGGTACTGTACAAACACATAACTTCCATACTACTTATACTACAGCTTTGAGACTTTCAGCACTTGTTCATTAACATATCCCGAGTAGATATGCCAAGAACCATAACTCTAACTTCCATTTTGTTTAAATAATGGCCTTTTTTCGACTTAGAATTTTAGGTTAAAGTTTGCGTGCAAGCTAGTTTCTTTAATACTTCTTGTACTATAGCTTTGAAACTTTCAACACTTGTTTACCATCATGACCCGACTATGTATTCCAAGAACCATAACTCTTTCTTTACTTTTTAATCAAATTATGACCCTTTTTCAACTTAGAATGTCTGGTTAAAGTTTGCATGCAAGCTAGTTACTTTCATACTTCTTGTACTATAGCCTTGAAACTAAAGACACTTGTTCACCATCATGACCCTGACATTCCAAGAACCATAACTCTTTCTTTGATTTTATCAAATTATTGCCCTTTTTTACTTAGAATTTAAGGTTAAAGTTTGCGTGCAAGCTACTTACTTTCATACTTCTTGTACTATAACTTTGAAATTTGTTCACTATCATGACCCTGACTATGTATGCCAAGAACCATAACTCTTTCTTTGATTTTTATCAAATTATTGCGCTTGTTAGAATTAGAAATTAAGGTTTAAGTTTGCGTGCAAGATGGTGAAACCTCATAACTTTCATTCTACTAAAACCTCAACTTTTAAACTTTGTATACCTTTATTTTATCATACATCAGGTTGATGTTCAAAGGCCCATAACTCATTCTTGCTTTTTTTAATTTAATTTTTGCCCTTTTTCACTTTGAAATTAGAATTAAGACTTAGAAATTATGGTTAAAGTTTCAGTGTTACTGTTTTTCATAGGTAATTCTATAGGAAAGGTTTAAAACAGATTTACTTAACATACTTTGGATGAAAGTGTTGAGTGGTTATACCATACCATACCATACCATACCATACCATACCATACCATACCATACCATACCATACCATACCATACCATACCATACCACACCACACCACACCACAACCACATACCACACCACACCTTCCCCAAGCACACCACACCACCCCCACCACCACCACCACAAACCACCACCACCAACAACAACACCATCCCCAGCACACCACACCACACCACCCCCTACCACTACATACCACCACCACCACCACACCAAACCACCACCACCACACCACCACCACCACCACCACCACATACAACCACTACCAACAACACCACCACCACCCCACACCACACCACCACCCCCACACCACCACATACCACCACCACTTACAACAACAACAATACCACCAACAACAACAACAACACCATCACCAATAACAACAACACCACCACCAACAACAACAACACCAAAAGCATCATCAACAACACCACCACCACCAACAACAACAACAACAACAACTCAAACAACACAAGCAACAATAACACAAAACACAACAACAACTCCAACAACAACACCGTCAACAACACCACCAACAACAACATCAAAACCAATAATAGCATCAACAACACCAACAACCAACAACATCAAAGACACTGACAACAACACCACCAACACCCCCACCACCACAACCAACAACAACAACAACATCACTACCACCACCAACAACAACAACAACACCAACAAGACAACCAATAATAACACAAATAACAACAACACCACCATCAACAACAGCACCAACTTCACCGTAAACAACACCACCAACAAAAACACCACCAACAACAACACCATCACCAACAACACGAACACCACCAACAACAACACCACCACCAGCAACATCAACACCAATAATAGCATCAACAACACCAACAACCAACAACACCAACAACAACACCAACAAAAACAACACTACCACCAACAACACCACCACCAACAACAACAACACCAACAACAACAACATCACTACCAACACCAACAACAATACCAACAACAGCAACAACACCAACACCACCAACAACAGCAACCAGCATACCATACCATACTATACTACACCACACCTCACCACCACTTTAGGTGGGCAGGGAAAGTGGGTTGATGGGTGTGGGATCAGGGGTGTATGGGCTGGGTTGTGTAAACACTCTAAAAAACTACAAGAATAAATTAAGTGTAATTTATTGATTTCCTAGCTTTTATTAAGAAACTTTTGTTCATGTGTGTGTTGGGTGTCATAAACTCCTGAATTACTTCCCAGTTTAAATGAAGCCCAGTTTAAAATGTGCTTAAATATGTCTGACTTCGAATAGTCGAGCGTGCAGTCGTTTCCGACTGGCTCTTGTTTATTTAACAGTACTGCCACGTGGTTATCAATATTGTGTTTCTATTTCCATAAAATCTTATGAATTGTAAGTTTTAAATTACAACATATTTCCGATTGCTCAAAACAAAAAGGGTGAACTGATTAATTTATAAATTATAAACCGTCAACAGTTTGTTCATCTTGCAATTGTGATGGAAAAGATTCTGCAATAGATATTTATTTATTTATAATAAAAAACATATAAATTTATTTATTTCACTTAGTTTATTTTCGCATAGTTGAGAAATTGCGTTTGTTTAAATGCTCAGGAAATCCTGAAATGCAGTCTTGTGCTTTATTAATGCATTACATTTAATTCAATTGCTTTCATTAATTATACTGATTGTTACGGTAAACAATTCACTGAATGTCTTCAATCATATGGGCTTGTGCAGCATGTAAAAATACCAACTCATACTAGTGGTCATGTTTTGGACTTAATTTTGACCAGAAAGGTAGATAGGCTTAATGTCTCAGAACCAATTGCAGACTATTTCATCTCTGATCATTCTTTTACTACGTGCAGGATAGAACAAAGTCGTCCACCATTGGTCACCAAGACAGTTACCTCCAGAAACTGGAAAAGTGTCAGCATGGAAAGAATGAAAACTGACCTTGCAGAACTAAGGTCTATTGTTGATGAGTCTTGCGACTTAGACACCCTTGTGAGGGATCTAACTGAGAAAACCACTATCATTGTTGACAAGCATGCTCCCATGAAGGAAAGACAAATCATATGCAGACCAGATATCCCCTGGTATTCTGTCTATTTAAAGGAACTGAAAATTACAAAAGGAGTTTAGAGAAGATTTATTTGAAATACAGATCTTCCTTGACAAGAGACGTGTACAAGAAAGTAAGGAATCATTACACACGAGAAGCTGCTAATGCAAAATCAAGTATCTATCAGTCAAATATAAAAGATGCAGAAGGAAATGCAAAGAAGCTTTACAGTGTTACCTCTAAAATACTCGGCACAAAAAAAGAGAATCCTCTACCATCGTACTCCAATGATCACGATCTTGCCAATGACTTTCTGCACTATTTTTCGGACAAAATTAAGAATCTAAGAGCTCAGCTTGACAATATACCCATTGAAACTGAACATCAACTGTATAGAGCTCAAAGTCAGTCCTGTATTAGTCCTCTTAAAGAGTTTAAGTTGCTATCAGAAACAGACGTAAATAAATTGATTTTGGAAGCAAAATCTACCACCTGTGAATTAGATTTTATCCCAACAAAAAAGTTAAAAGAGAACATTGAGTATTTTCTACCTGCAGTCACAGAAATAGTAAATAGGTCACTTACTTCGGGCAAATTTCCTCAGGCATGGAAGAATGCAGTGATAAGACCGCTGTTGAAGAAAAAAGGGCTCCCTCTAGAATTGAAAAATTACAGACCAGTCTCAAATTTGTCTTTTCTATCAAAAATACTAGAAAAGGCAGCACTAAATCAAATCACTAGGCATATTGAAACAAATCAACTCTTGCCATCTTATCAGAGTGCCTATCGAAAAAACTATGGAGTAGAAACTGCTTTGATAAAAATGTATGATGACTTGCTAAAAGCTGTGGACGAGGGTAAAGTTACAATTGTAGTCATGATTGACCTCAGTGCTGCATTTGACACAATTGATATTCCAATTGCTCTTCACATTCTTCATGAAGATTTTGGTATAGATGACACTCCTCTACAATGGATTAGATCATATTTGACTGGTAGGACTACGAAAGTTGTAGTGAATAATGTATCATCAAGAGAAGAGAATGTGCTGTTTGGTGTTCCTCAGGGCTCCTGTGCTGGTCCAGTTATCTTTACTCTGTATATCGCAGCACTGAACAGAGTTGTGAAGAAATATCCGGTTCAGCTACATGGATACGCAGATGATCACAAAGTTGCCCTACAAATACAAGCAGGAAATACTGAAAATGAGACTCGCGCTTTAGAACAACTATCTGCTTATTTGGCTGACATTACATCTTGGATGGCAAAATATAAACTAAAAATGAACAATGACAAGACAGAGATTATTGTTTATGGTACTAAACAGCAGTTGGCGAAGGTGAATTTATCTGGTATCAATGTTGGAGGTTGCTTTGTGAGATGCGTAGATCATGTCAAAGACCTGGGTGTTTGCTTTGATGCCAACCTAAATTTTGACAGGCATATACGGAAAAAGTGCCAGATTGCCTATTCCCAATTAAAAAACCTGAGATCTATTCGTAGGCATCTGTCTCAGAAATCAACTGAAATTTTGGTTCACGGGCTAGTACACTCTCATATTGACTTCTGTAATGGACTTTTAACTGAAGCACCAGCTTATCAGATTGACAGATTACAAAAACTTCAAAATCAGGCTGCTCGTGTAGTGATGAATATTTATGATCAACCTAGCTCATCACTTTTGAAAACTCTACATTGGCTACCTGTCAGGGCCAGGATTATGTTCAAAATACTAGTCCTGGTCTTTCGGGTGACTCATGGATCTGCTCCATCATATCTTATGACTTTGTTTAATAGTGCCATAAAGAACTACAGGTTAAGATCAGCTAACAGTGAAAATACTGCGCAGTTTGTTGTACCGAGACGAAGAACAAAACTTGCTGATAGATCCATTTCTGTTGTGGGACCTAAATGGTGGAATGCCCTTCCAAATGACTTAAAATGCATTGAATCAGAAACTTCATTCAGAAAAGGACTCAAAACTCATCTTTTCAAACAGTTTTTTACCTAGATGCCTAATTTAGGCATATAATTTTTAATTTTTTAATTTTAAATTTGTTGATCAGGACAATAAATATCTTGGACTTTGTACAGCGCAACAGAATATGCCTATAAAATGTTGCGCTATATAAATACTCATGATTGATTGATTGATTGATAAATCACACGAAATACGTCTTTATGAAATAACATGAGTACACGATATAATTCGATCTTGCTTATAAATGGTTAAATAAAAAATTAAAATATTTATAATAAATAAAATAATTCATTTACCAACATGAATAAATAAAAAGATGCATCAAGATATAGAGTTATTAAGAAGCGACAACTCTGGATAGAGATTGCTTATCCATACTAGTAATCAGGTTTAATTCAGCGTATCACGTGACTCTCTCTTATACATAATTCAGTGTATCACGTGACTGTCTCTTATTCTGTCTTTACCGACATATGCATACCATCGTTTGGGATGGATCGAAATTGTACTGTTTTTTGTGTAAGTATTGAGTTGCGCTCAACCCGCGGCTATGCGGCCTGGGCAGTAATAAGTTATTCCATTATTGCCCATGAACAGGCTCAATCGAACCGAGTCTGCAATATTTTCATGTTTGTCGTGTTTCAGGGTCTTCAAAGCTCCCTTTTAATCTATTTATCCATAATTCAGCGTATCACGTATCTGTCAATAATTCCTACTCAAGATGTAAGATACGACAGATCTCTGGCAAACTAGACGGTGCTTACATAGTTATTAAAGCCAGCAAGCATACTATCAGGATTTTTTTGACCTTTTAAAACTTTATTTTTTTAAAAGGCTATCATTTGTTTTGTTATTTCATTTTAGACGCTATCCTTATGTGTCAACTGTGCATGACAACTCCTGGAACTCTCAATTTAACAGTCGGTGATGTTTTATCTTGGAACACTTTCATCGCAAACCAAGGCCAAAAACTATGCGATAGCAACACAGCAATACGAAATACTTACACGACTGACCTGACTATCCGGGCTTTTCTACAAGTGTTGGTTCAGAATCCATACAAATGCTACTTCACGTTCCATTTCGGAGCCAAGGCCAGCCCAGTCGGTTGCCTTGTATCAGGATATAAGATACCCGGGCGTGACTTCACTCAAGGCAGTTGTGAAACTATGGGAAATCTGGTTGCCGGTGATACCCTTAGTGTCACTGTTGGTTCAGCACAAGGAAGCCAACCGTGTGTTTTGGGTACAAACTCCTATGTTTGTTTGTCGGCCACTGAAATACCATTTTAAATGAAAGCCCGAAACGTACGGATGAGCGATTTCGAATTGATGTGTAAAAAAAACAACTGTAAAGCTATCTTTCTATATACAAACTTTACCAGCTTAAGCGACAGTTCTACTTTAATTGAAACCCGAAACATGAAGATGAAAGATCACGACTAGATTGTAAAGAAAACAACATTGAAACTATCTTAGAAGATACATGTAAACTGGCTTAACAACCTAGCGGAAACTGTATTTTCCAATGACTGTTCAAATGAGGTACTTTGATGGTTTCAACTAACAAACAATGGAGAGTCTTTTTAAGTAACACAACATACAATGTATCAACAATTGACTGTATATTGTCAACATTTCTTGCTTTTGCACTGACTGATTTTTTGTATTACAAAACGTTGCTTTAAAAAAAAACAGAATACAATAAAATATACATAAATGGAAATTGTTGCTGGAGGTCTGAGTCCTAGTAGATCCCCAAAACTGGCGTTTTTGGTCGGACATAATAACAATGGAACTCCTTTGCTAGGGTACTCGAATCGAACCCTGGAAGTCCCTTACGCACATTTGCCAAGTAAATTGGAAATGTCTCTTATAAGTTGGAAGGCATGTAACTAAGTTAGAATTAGGCAGCCTATGTAGTTCAATAGGTAGAGCACCGGCATAGTCGACCGGAAGCTACACATTTCATCTCTATCCTGCCACAACTGAATTTAATATTGTAAGGTCAAATGATCATGTTAATGGTAAAATAAGTCATAAAAACCAACGGGTTGTATTTTGTAGATTTGCTTTCTGCTGTTTTTCTATGGAAACAAAAATAGAAAAAAAGAATACTTATGCCTTGTGGTTGAGATACTGTATTCCTGTCTGCAATATGGCAGATGGCAGACGGCTCTATATCTAACATGACCAGTGACAAAGAAATCTCACTAAAACTGAATTGGTGAACGCAAGGCTCAGAGATGCATGTTTTGATATTAATGTCAGCATTAACTAGACATTCGAAAAAATTAGTTTTAAGGGCTTGCTTGTTTAAATACGTGTGCGACGTATATAGGTCACGCCACCAATGTGAAGGAGGAAATATTGTTAGTAGAATACGAAGGCGTTGTGTTGGTTCAATTCTCTATTGACTCTTAACGTATACAAACAACATACAACAAATAACGTCGGAAGTGACATTAACGGCTACGGCGCGCCTTACGTCACGTTATAAATCATGGACAACTATCTTTTTTTTCATGAAATGCAGAATGATCTGTCAGTATATGTATCTTCTTTCGACGCCCATTACATGTAAAATCCCCAGTGGTGCGTAATCTTATTTGGTTTGAAAAATGAAGGTAAAGAAAACAAATTAAAGTATGGAATAGCAAACATAGTCTACATTACAAAATACACATTTTTTATTCCGTCAACTTGTGTATAATGCTTTACGAGAACCACAAACGTAAATGTAGTCAATCTTGCAAAAGAGAGGGAAGGTTTAGAAGAATTCTAGATGATACACGTTTTGCACAAGCTAATATATTCTTGTCGAAAATTTGTCCGGCCAGATTATTCTAAAAGGTGGAATGATAGACGCGGAGCACAACTCCATTGATAAGGTTTGGATTTGTTCGTGCATATTTTTATGAATTAAGAACCGAATTTCAAAACATATAAGAATTATGTCATCATAATAATCAAAGACATGACTATCAACTAATGGCTAGTATCGTTTACGACCTGTTTTACGTTCGCATCCTCCTGGAATCACATATTCATAAAAAGTGACAATTTTTCGACATCAACATATTTGTCAACAACTACATGTAAGTTAGGTAATGCAAAACAAACTTATAATCGGGTTCACGCGGGTTCAGATTTCTAAACCGCAGAAATACCTACGTGCTTTCAATCAGTTAATATTCAGTCTGCAATCATTCACCCTAAACACAAAAATTATTTTTAAAACTAGTAACCCGTACATATCTGCACATACATGTAAACGATAAATGTATAACGTTAAAAATAAATAAAATAAATGTATAACGTTAAAGCAAAATTAGAAGCGAAAATGTATTACACAATAGTAGCTGAAGACTGCCACTAAAAAGGAAAAGGGGCCATACTAAGACTACAAACCTTCAAGTTAGTACGAAAAGCCAATATACTTTCTAAATTATGAAATAATTTTGCACAGTAAGTAAAATATATTTTTATAATTTAAGCTTTACACAACCGAATGATTGTGGACAGAAAGTACTTGTCGATCTACATCACTCTATTCTATCTGCTATACAGACAATATAATATTTTAATCGGTATCGAGATCGTTTTAAAATACTCATTTGGGTTTGGTGGCAATTTAAGGTAATTCATACCCCCAGCTAGTACAGTTGCACTAATGATGAGCTGTGAAAATTAAATTATCATTTTTTCAACAATTTCCAAACAAACTGTTATAATTATATTGTTACAAACAGACGAATATTGATAATAACAGGAGATAATTGTTGAAAAAAAAATGAATTTTGTTAAGAAAGGAATAAAATGTGGTACCTGCTATGTTGTCTAATCCGGGTGTCAAAATAAAGCACTTTCCGCTCAAATATATCAAAAATAATTAATTACAATATCCAGTTTAATGTTCCATCTAGGGTCAACCAGTGTTACTTTTTCAAAATAACTTGAAAATATGGCTCTTATAAATCAAAATCCAAACACATCATCCTTTGTCCCATGAGGTCACTCACAAATGCAAAAAGCATGCAAATCATGCCCACTTGTGTTTACCTGTAAGACAGTTTAATCTCTACATGTATAACAATGTAAATCTTGTGTGATGGTACTTGTGCAGTGTTTTGAAGTTCAAAATAGTCAATGTTTAAAAAGTTATTTTGAAAAAGTAACACTGGTTGGCCCTAGATAGCAGGTACTACATTTTATTACTTTTCTAACAAAATTATTATTTTTTCAACAATTGTCTCCTGTTATTATCAATATTCATCTGTTTGTAATAATATAATAACGATTTGTCCGGAAATTGTTGAAAAAAAAGATAATTTAATTTTAACAGCTCATCATCAAGACAACTGTACTATCTGGGGTATGAATTACCTTAATCGGTTAAATCTTATTCAGAGTTCAGCTTATTAAAACCAAACATTTATTAACTCCTAAGTGGTTCGAATGTTTCTTGTCGAGATCAATGTGATTCGACCTTCCACCCTAGAATCTGCTTTTAACCCCCAGTAAAAATTCTTTTGCAAATGACCGTTCCAAGGCGGTAACCTTATGTTCTCATTTTCGTTCAAATGGATCTAAAATGTTCTATGTATTGGTGTAATTACTGAGTTGCGCTCAACCCGGAGCTAGGCGGCGTGGTCAGTAATATGCATTCCCATTACTGTCCATGATCAGGCTCAATCAAACCGAGCCAGCAGTATTTTCATATTTGTCGTGTTCAATTGCTTTCAAAGTTCCCTTTTCACCTATTTCTTTATTGTTCGGGTGTCTACTTTAAAACTGATCATTGTTTATTCCACTCTCTTTTTTGTGCAATACTCTGTACTCTGTGTGGGGAGCCTGTGACTTCTGGATGTGGCCATTCCTTATATATGCACATTTCACTTTTTACATGGCAAGCATAATAATGACATTTAAGTGCTTTCTAGTATCTGACAATCCCTGAAATATATGTACATTGATTCAAAGAGAATTTATAATGGATTTTGACCTTCGAATATAGTTGCTGGTATATCCTCCGTTTCTTATGCAATCAACCGGTCAAAGACAGTAGGCGCACTTGATTGGTGTCCCGAATCAGTCCTAGGTATACCGCGGGACACCGATCTACGCTCGTTTCAGTCCGGCTTCTTGCGTGCGCAAGTATTTCCGGTAAAGTCGGGACATACCGGTCAAAACAGCTCGGCGCATTTGTTTCCAAGATGGCGACGAAACAAAATGTGTAAGTTGAAATAATGAGAAATTGCCTATTATAAGACCTATATTTGTTTTCCACTCACAAAGTATTTTGGTGGCCATTTTAAGGTATCCCGAACTGCACTCTTTTCATCTATACCGGATCGGTGTACCTATCACGTGATCGGAGTACTCGGCATATACCTATCGGGACATTACGGCGTATACAAACAAGTGCGCCTAGTGACATAATTTAAACAACCTGTTTAAAAGAACAAACAAAATATCAAAAGACTGTTGTAAGAAAAAGAATAAAAATATTTCAAAATCTTAACATATGACATTCTTCCTGGTTCAAGGTCCCTATCGTAAGCTATCATTCCGCTTCAGTATGTTGTGAGGTTTAAATCGTCCACCTTTTTGGTAAAAATTGGCTTTTTTCTCTCATTGTCTCTCTAGAGCTGGATGATGGCTTATTATATATCACAGTGGGAAATGTGATGCAAAAATGAACAAAATGTTATTTTTACAGCAAAATGCCTAATACGTAATGTTGTATGTTCAACTTTATGACGTTTCAAACAAAAAGTAAAATATGAAAATTGCATATCAGGAATTACCACATTCAGAAGACACAGCCTCACCACACAACCAAGAAGAAGAGAAAGAGAGAGCATGGTTAATAAAACAGACACAACAATCAATTGAAACAATGAGAACATGAGGGGTTACTGCGTTAGAACGGTCAGTGGCAAAACAAAATAGGTGGTTAAACAAGGTTATATGACACACCAACCTCACACTTGTCCCAACAAGTCCGTAACTGGTATGCGATCATATAGTGGTTTCAGATAGAAAGAAAACGGTACTTCTGTATGGTTCGACCTTTAATTTGAAACTCAACGGTATATCAACAATAACAGCATCGTGACGTCAGTAACGTCACTTACCGTAAGTGGCGTTTGCCGCTATAAACTTACGTTGTCCGTCATAATTCCGGACAAAGTTAATGTCAAATGTCCGAAATCACCTTTTCCGTGACCCGTTCCAATTGCGAATGTTCCTTTAAATAGCCCGAGATAAACTGAGTTTAATTTCATGAATGGAACTATTTGTAACTGATAAGATTTGTGTACATGCAGAGATTTTACCGATATACACATTTCTTGTTTTCATTGACATGTCATGTTCTAATAGAATCTAAGTGCACGTGGTTTTGAATACGATTCGGTCAGAGTTTCTCTCGGTTATTCAAAAATGTTACGATTATTAGCAGCGGCTGTTGTGTGTTTATTGTGTACGACGGTGCAGTGTTTCCTACTGACAGCGGCTCCGCACGGTGGAACTTCATTACCTTCGTTAGCAGAACCACCCCTTAGAATTGGTTCCTTTAACATCCAAGTGTTTGGAACCAGTAAATTCTCCGATCCTCATGTCGTCGATACTCTTGTTAAGGTAATGTATTCGTGTTTATTTAGTTTTTCTTTAAAGTTTCCAATATACTTTTCCAAGATTTCTAATACTATTGAGTTTTTCTATTCATCCTTAATATAAATGTATTAGGTCAAAACTCTACAAACGTGCAATAATAATTACTTGACAATTGATTACAGTTTAAGTTTAAATACTGCAGGTTATCGTGTGATCATAAGTGTTTCTTTGATATAAACCATGAGTGATTAAATGCCGTCAAATAGTGCATCCCGATCTGCTCTTATCATTCTGTCCTAATACTTTGAAATTCCTTATTTTAATATAAATTAAAGTTCGGTGACTATGTGCAAGTTTTTAACTAATATATCTATTTAACATTACCAAAGGGTATTTGAGTGCTTTTAAATAGAAGATTTTGTAAACTAATATCACGAAATGTATTCCTTTTTACATGGTTCTAATTATTTTAAGGAGGCTTAAACATTGGAAATGACATAAAAACTTGATAAATTTCAAAACAATAGGAACATTTTTTTTACCGGGAATGATGATGTAATTTACCAGTAATTTAACTACACGGGGACCGATTAATTTTATGTTCTTTCCTTGAAAACATTTTCTTTTGCAAACACGAAAAGTCTCATCGTTTAGCATCGTAATATTGGTAAAGTTGTAGAATTATAATGTATTTTTATATTATAATACTCTACAAATTACATGTTATTAAGCGAAACCTGTAAAAAATTTGTATTCATCAGAAATTTCCAATTCGTTCAATATATGAATGTTTGAAAAAACTGAATACACTCATCAAAAGTTCTAATTGGTCATTTTTTGTCCGTAAATTTTTATTAGAAAGACATTAAATTCACCCTTTAATTATGATCATATGGCAACAACAGTCGTCAACTTAAGCTCTATTCTTGAAATAATTTACTTTGGAACAGTTTGGCGAGAGTGATTCTCAATTTTGCTAAAAATGCAATTCTTACAAAAGGCCAAGCAATCAGAAATTTGCTCTTAATTCCTTGTTTTGTTTTAATAGGACCTCTCATTAGTAGGAAAACATAAAACCTGATTAATCAACAGCATGTTTGTTTAAATAAACCCCTTTCAAAGAATCAAATTTATAAATTACTCCCCTTTCAAGTAAAGACTGTTTAAATTTTGACCCTGCGGTGTAAGTAAATGGTATTGGATTCATTTAAGAAAACTCTCAAATTAAGATTTAAATAACATTAGATAATTGATTTCAAGATAAAACAGTTCTTTCCACAACCTCTCTTCACGTATGGAAGAAATGAAACTAGCATACAATCATTGTAAAGATTTATTTCTGTTTGATTTGTATGAAAAAAATGTATATAATTATAATGCTTAGTATAATAATTAAAACATTGTGTCAGTTAGCATTTACGTTATTAACGAAACCACTGAAATATGCATGCAATCATTTCAAACTGCCTAAGTTATCATGCACTAAATCGCAGTATTTTCTAAAGGAAAAATGAGAAGAAAAACGTCATTACAATGTATAGGATTAATAAACAAATCACAAAACGTTTAGGTCTCCCTCGACAAGTCAGTATACCTCAGTTTTCAATTGAGTACTGATGGCTATATACTAAAGAACGTTTATAAAATATTTTTTTATCTAAATGAAATAGCTTTTAGGTGTTTGTTCTAATAACACATGCATTTTATGTTTATTTTACTAAACCTACATATACAAAACATGTTTGTTATTGCCTAATCCTAAATTTTATAAGGGAAAATATGTCAATTTGAATAAAATATGCTGAAGTTTATTTTAAATTTCACAAATACTTGATGTAGGTATTACGTCTATGACCAAAGAACATTTATAGTTTCGTATAATTATAATCGTCTTGAGATTGGCCTTTCTGGGTATCATTTTTTTATTCTATTTACAGATTTTAAGCCGATACGACGTAGTGCAAATTCTAGAAATCAGAGACAGCACTGAAACAGTGTTTGAGAAACTTCGAACTGCGTTAAATCATTATGTGCACCCGTAAGTATTACATTTATTTTATGCTTTTCAGTGAATAATAGAATTTTCCCGGTGAAATAAAAGTGGTATTTCACTGTTTTCAAACAGTGGAATATCATTTTTATTTTCACTGATTTTTTTCACGTTGGTACCCAAACGCACATAACATTCCGTTGAGAACGTTTAAAAAATGGGCTCAAATTTGGATATATGACGTCATGACGTCGCGATATGAAAAAACGTTTTTGGCGCCATTTCATGCTTTTTTCTGCCAAGTTTCAAGATTTTTTTTATGAATATGAAAATTGTTGCATATTAATGATTGCATCCAGAATTTCATTTCATCAAATATGTAGAAAATGATAGTGCCTCTATCTGGGAGCGAACCCGCACCAACACGGAGACAGCGCCTAGCCCTGCAATTCCCGCGACGCAACCAACTGAGCTAACCTGGACAACCCCAAAAAAGGTTGATCGGATAGCCCTGATATACGTAACGATCATTGCATGACATCAGTAACGGGTTATTTTACTGATAACAGTACTGACTATATGTACGGGGAGACGTTTTACGGCCGCCACACTGCACAAATAGCGCTACTGTGAATTTCAAATGACAGTGCCTCTAGCTGGGAGCGAATAAAAAGAATAAATAATAGTTGTATCTCGTTTGAATTAACTAAAACTAATGTGTTTTTCTTTGGTGTATTGCAGTGGAGGCTCTGATACATATCAAAAGGTGGTCAGTGGTCGTTTAGGCCGTACAAACAGCAAGGAACAATATGGATTCTTGTACAAGTAAGAATACTGTTGATTATTTTGACAAACTGACCAAATGCAGCAGTTTGATTAGGTTTGGCGTTTGGGGATAGTTATATCGTATGTTTTGTGGTATATCCTAATTATGTGCGTTTAAAAACTACTTGGAGCTGTTTGGGGAAGTTTTTGGAGGGTTCCGTGTTATTTATTGCTTTTTTCTCAGCTATAATGTGCATTTTTCATCTCTTTTTGGCTGTTTGGGCAGGATAATTTGTTGTTTAGAATATTTCCCGGTTATGTATGTTGTTTTTTTTCAATTCTTCATGGTTTTTTGAATGAGATAAGGCAGAGTTCTGTGTGTTAATGCTTTCCATAATATTGTTCATTTTTCAATTCTATATTGGATGTTTAGAAATGTTTGGGGAGAGTGCTATGAATGCTTCGTGGCATCTCCTGATAGTGTGCATTGTTTTTTAACAGTTTAACACTATTTTACAGAAGTGCAAAGGTACATGTTGCGGCCACATACCAAGTACCGGATAGCAAAGATGTATTTGAACGCGAGCCTTTCACTGTACGATTTACCTCCCCTACTACAGGTATATTGGATTTTGAATGTCATATATTTAGTTTGCCGGTGAGTAACGTTTCGATTTATTACTACCAAAAACTCAGTAATTTATGGAGAATGGTAAGTATTTGTCGTTCTGTGCCTGGAAAGGTGCAGTTCGTCGCCATGACGGTAAAGGTACGCCCTATTAGAGGCAATATCATTTGTCTTCTTTGATGTATTTCATAGCCCTCTCCATTTAGTACATAATGTTTTCTATGTTTTGAATCAGTATTAACACAACTAAATAGCATATGACGAGATTTCTACTGTAAATCAAAACCTAAAGCTGAAGCGAGGCTTTGTAATTGTACCGTCAGCTCTTGTGTCCAGAGTCTTTCTCTTTAATAATAAAACTTACTTAGTAATACAAGAATTGCGAGAAAATAATAAACGATGTATACCAATTGAATACAATTAAAATAAGAATATAAATCCATTTTAATAATCTGTACTCTAACACTGCACCATGTCTTGATTTTGTTAAACATCAAATTTGCATCTTGATTTTATAAAATCCACTTAACGTTATTGAAGCTTTGTTGTTGTTTACCTTTAAAAACAACAGAATTTCCTATTTCATCTCAATGTATCGCGAGAATAATGTTTTTTTAAACGTTGATAAGTCGTTTAAGATGCTACTGTTGTATCTCGATGATTGTGATATTTTATACTTTCGAACCCCACTTTAGATGATACTGTTATTATTTAATCAATAATTTTATTATTGGTTATTAATAGTGATTAATATATATATTAATATTGCAGTGCTATAAAATGTTAACTGGACATGCGTTTCTTTGACATTTAAGTGGTAAGTGACTTTGTGTTGGCTGCCATTCATATTCAACCAGAGAAGGCCGCGGAAGAGATGGACAACCTGACGCACGTTTATGATCTTCTTCATACACACTATCACACTAATGTGAGTACTTCTGTAATGGGGCACGCCACGGGAAAATGTGTTATCGGCAAAATGACGTCATTTCTTGAAATCACGTCATTAAGTTGAGCAGACAAAAATTTTTAATATGCATTTCGCGGCAAAAATAATACTCAGACTCTAGTTAAAATGAGTAAAATATCGCCTATTAGTTACGAGAACATAATAGATAATTGTGAACTCTTAATTTAAATGTCAAAAACAATCACCGTAGATCCCTTTTGCCATGATGTGCCCATAATAACAGAAGCAAAACTACTGTAATAGTAAACTTTCTTTATATAAACCACACCGAAATAATGTTTACCCCCGTTTCGAGACCACTTGTTCATTGTCCCCTTTTATGGCCGTGCACTATATTTAAAGAAGTGTTATTCAGTCCTTCTTTCTCATTTAAGGAGACCTATACTAAATTGTGATGTTCTTAAAGATAACAAAGGCATATAGAAGAGAAACGCTTCATGGTCTATATCAGGAAAGAACATCCATATTGTAGTTCTTCATGACTTAAGTACGACAGCACTCTTCGTTTGGTAAAAAACCTTAATCGTGAATAAAAGAATACACGTACCCGTACAGTATTTAGAATGCACTTAAACGAATGGTTCACGCAGCATTCTTTCTATTTGATACACATTCAGGTATATTGTTGCCTGAATCTGTATTAATGTCCTTTATTTTCGTTGTCTAAAACACTAGATTTAGATATGTAAAACTGCTTTTTTTCGCTTTTTAAATATTATATGCCATGCTAAATGATAGCGGATTTTGTCCTAACATATATTGATACTGAACGTGTTCTTGTACAATCTTCATTTGTAAGACTAAGTATTCATTATTTTCATGAGCCTTAAACGACAACTTTTCACTATTTTTTGTAAAAAATGTGCAGGAGGGGATTCAGAGGGGATTAGTAGGGTTGCCTGATACTCCTTTTTGGGCAGCAATACTTAATTTGCTTGGAAATTCTCTTTTAATTACTCATAGCCTGTTCCAAGAGGACAGTAATATGCATTTCCATTACTGTCCATGAAAGTCTAAATCAAACCGAGCCTGCAATATTTTTATTTTTGTTGTGTTCGATGTCTTTCAAAGTTACCTTTTCATCTATTTTAATATGCAAAAACAAAATGGTAAGATATTATCTGTACCATAAATCAAACATGCATCAATTTACAAGTTATATTACCTTTTAAGAACATAATCCTTGGTGGTGACTTTAATGCGGACTGTGGTTATCTCGCCCAAAAGATGTGGAAGAACATCTCGTTGCGGACAGACACTCGCTTTGAATGGCTTATACATGACAATGTGGACACAACTGTAAGCGTGTCGGCATGCAGCTATGACAGGTAAGCCGATGCTTGATTATAAGTATCATGCATGAGTGTGAGGTGAAGAAGGAAAAATCTGTCACCGAGGGTTAACTGTTTTGCGGGAACGAGGCTCCGCCGGCCGAGTTCCCGCCAAAACAGTTCACCCGAGGTGACAGATTTTTCTATCTTTACCGAATGTCTCATGCAAGATACTTTTTCTTGCATACCTTTTATTATTTATAACATTTCTGTGTAAGTAAACAAACGTATTTGTTTTCATTATGCTGAAATATTGACGTTGACGCAAACTTTTTTATAAATGACGTCACTAACTTGAATATATTACGTCCGATACTTGAAGACGTGAAGTCACTCACGTGACTCATTCTACATGGGGGTGTAGAATCGAAATTTCCTACACCGGAGAAAACACCGGATGACCTGATCTGGTATGCATGAAAAAGTAGTCAAGCCATTAGTGATTATAATTTTGTTTTTCTCTTCTTTTTTAATTCATCATAACAAAAAACGAGATAAAATACATTTAACTGAAAATTTTAATCGTGTCTGGTAATGTTTTACTTAAGGAATAAATTTCGTGTTTGATAAGTTCACCGAGTCTTGAACGTCATTAGGGCTGGTTAAAGTGTGTGGAGTCCGAAGGACTCCATGCGTGCTTTAACCAGCCCTAATGACGTTCAAGACTCGGTGAACTTATCAAACACGAAATTTATTACTTATATTTACACCTCATTTTATCATTTTGTTTCTAAATTTAATATAAAATATATACTTTTTACTAATTTCGAAATGTTGTTTAAAACATTTCTTACCCCGGGTTTGGCATTTGGACTGGTCCGCCTATTTACTCAAATCAAAAACATCATACTACGACCAAAAATAGTTCCATGTTTATTGAACACATTCATCCGTTTTTTCAAACATTTATATACAGAAAAACCTAATATTTCACAACAAACATCAAATTTGTATCACAGCAAGTACTATCTATGCGAGTAAATGATAGTCTAAGTAAAAACCGTTATTTTGGCGGGAAGTTAGAAAAGGCTAATGCGTTATTTTCAACCAATGATAATTCTAGAAAATGGAACGTGCTTATTGATGATGTCATATAAGTAAACTTGGTTTCTTCCGGTTTGAGGGGTATAAAAGCAACTAAAAATAAAAGTAATCTAAAAATAGCAACATTCCAGGAAGAGCTATCTAAAATTAGCAACAATTATAAAAATAGCGGGGATTTCATGACGTCACCAGGGCATTCCTTTACTATTGCGCGGTGATAAGGCTAACGGTGTTCATTGAAGATTGACCTTCACTCGTCCGGTAAAGGATATTGAAGCAGTGGAAATAAAGGTGTAAATATTTATTTTTATATATCATTACAAAATGTTCATTGTAGCCAGTCTATATTTTATTCTACTCCGTAGAATCAGATGTGTGTATATGATGAAGTTCAGGGTGGAATGTTGACTAACTCATGCCCTAGTAATATCTTGCAACGAATCCCGATTTCAACAATAAGCAATAAAATTTGAAGAAAAAACAAAACGGTGCTTTAAAATATCCTTTAGCCGCTGTCTGTTCCTTAAATTATTTGACGATTTTACAATTTGATAATTGTAGATTTGTTATAAGTGGAAGGGAACTCTCGGAAGGAATTGTGCCAGGGAGTGTACATGCTTACAGATTTGACGAGATCATGGGTCTCCCAAAAGCTGATGTAAGTAACGCGACCTGTATTTGTGATAACATTATGTGCATGACCACAAAATGTTAGTTATCTCAAAGCTTTACACTGAATACTACCGGGTATTTGTCCTTCGTACGTTTTAATGTTAAACCATTCTTATAGTTAAATTTTTTTTTCATACAACGTGATGTGGAACTAAATTTTAATATATTTATGAAAGTTTTTTATGTGCCCTATAACAGAATTGTTTATGTGACTCTTTTGTACACTTTTTAATGTTAAAGTTTGACATTATTTTCTATTACTATGTTGCACACGGCTTCGGGACATTGCTAAAATATTACCTGGGTTAAAAATGCTCTGAAAGTCATATTTTGTTTAAAGTTAAAATATATGATTTAGATATTTATGAAAAAACACATTTTGCATTGCAAGCAATATAAAGTGCAAAAAATCGTTTTAATTAGGCATAAATGCACAGGTTATATTGCTGTCAATAAGATTTTCTAGCTCAATGCGTCTATGAAAAAAAAACGAAATATGTAAATCTGAAATAAACACATAAAAATAACAGCCTCCCTGCTCAACCAAAAATGTATTGATTAATTTAAAGAATCATCACAAACAGTTAACAGAAATGAAAACCCGATGGCTAAACACTTTGAAACAGTCGGTGGCAAAGTGTACTGCCCACGTGGGTTTTAAATTGGTTCTATGGAGCACAAAATCACAATTGTCTTCGTAGGGTCTCATATAAACAAACAAGTCAGGTAGCCCTGGTGAATTAAATTCAACCCCCAAAAAAACTTACAACAATGTTGCATGCAAATCACACAAACGCAAAGAAATATAAAGCTTATGTAAAAGTGTCAGATACTAGATGAACATGTCATACATTATTTGTAACATACATTAAGTTTTAAATGTGTTGTGAAACATTTTAAATCTGTGGCTGAGCCTCTATTTTGCTTTGCAGGGACTGAAAGTGAGCGATCATTATCCAGTTGAATTTCAGCTGAAAGGGAAACGTGCGTACATTTGTTTTCTAAATCAAGGCATTTTTTCTTTTAACGTTTTATGCACATTTAAATCAATTACTCTTTCTTTATTAAATGTTAATCACGTGTTTATTATTGTTACTTGCTTAACGTTTCTAGCGCCAACTAACGGTTCAAACTACGTTTAAGCTTCGACATCAGGTGCCGCTTGTTTGAAAATTTATACACGTGATAAACTAGCCTGGGTTTAAAATAAGAATAAGTTATTCTGAAAAGTAAAATATTATCTCTCCATTGTTACTTTTAACATGTTTACTAGTTTATAACTAAACCAAAAGATGTTCAAATCATTTTAAACAACTGAACATATTCCTTTTCTTATTTGATGCGTGTAAGTTTAACTCAGGGATTACGTTTCCGCCAAGCGGCCCCGAAAGTTTTAGGTAAAACGAAGTTTAAGCCCTTAATTGGAATAATTTCTCGTTCCCGGTCAAAGTCTGTATCATTAATTTGTGTTGAAACTTATCGTTTCGATTTATTCTGTTGCAAACGTTTTTTTACGTTAATTTGCCGATGGACTAGTGCTTCGTTATTATCATCTGTTATTGCGAAACAAGCTTAGTTTGTGTAAGTTTATTTTAAAGATATTATACAAACAAATAAGAACTGAAACAGTGATTTCTGGTCGAATGATATCACCACATTACTAACAGCAAGCAAATAGCTAAGGCCAGAATCAATAGAAACATGTAACAATTTAGCTGCAAGTTATCAATATTGTGGAAATATTGAACGTACAACGGCCATTGGAATGTCGAACCTCGAATAGTTTTTAATGTCGAACGCTGAACTGCAATTTGAATGCCGAAAGTTGATCTACAAATCAAAAGAAGACCATCGAACTAACTTTAAATGTTGAACATCGAGCTGATTTGGAATGTTCAACGTCGATCTGAATTTGAAAGTTGAACGTCGATCTGAATTTGGATGTTGAACGTCGAACTGGTTTGAATGTCGAACTTCGAACTGGTTTTAATGTCGAATGTCGAACTGGTTTTAATGTCGATCGTCGAATGTCAAAGGTCGAACATCGAACGCAAATCCAACTTCACACACATGGAATATGATCAATATTATGTTGAAACAAAAATAAACTAATTCACATATCGTTACAGTGTATTAGTGTTTTTATACAATACAATGAACTCGATTTCTAACTTGTGACGTAAATATAACTTGGTAAGGGAAAATGTTATTTAGGTGTCTGATAATTAGTTCACTAAACTCGAGTATTCAAAGATTGGTGATGATGTAGTTTTTGTTAAAAAATAAATTGAATCAAATTGCAACATCTGTTGTTTTTTTACTATATCTTTGGACTGAAATGATCAAAATTTAGAAATTTGTTCTGTGCTTACTTTTTTGCTTTTCTTTGTTTAAGCTCATGAAGAGGTGCAGAGATCTATCCGCACATCCATTTCGTTCTCCGTCAAGGACGTTCAACCCGTCAGCGACGTTAATAACATCCGAGAAATTTACCGCGAGCCGTCTTGCGCCGTCGGTAACTACACCATTAAAGTGCTAAAAGAAGACACCAATATGGACTCCGTTGAAGCCAAATACACCGCCGAAGACACCCGACATCTAGCCCAAGCACTTCTTGAGTTCCGACACAACTGCAACGGGACTCTCTCGGACGAATTGCTTGCCATGCTGAACGGATACCTGGATTCGAACTTTTTGTCACAAACACATCCCATCGTTTATGGGCTTGTTTACAGTTTGAAGAAACTCGTATTTGAAATGGTGATTAAGTGTTCATTAATTGATCCATACGTCTGTGAGGTTAATGTCTCCAGGAATGTAAGTTAGAACCGCACCAATGAAGTTGTTATGTATGGCGAATATTTAACGGGTAAGGACTAATAAAAGTAATCGAAACTGATTTAGCTTGAAATCATAACCTTCCATAGAGACTGTAATCTATTATGTTTTGATTTCAAAACCTGTGTGTACAGAAAACGGACAAGGACAAGGACTAATAAAAATACAAAATGTAATGGAAACTGTTTCAGCAAGGAAATATAACTTGAGACTTTAACAATTACGTCTGAATTACATCTTGTGTGGCATAATTAAACTGATGACCTGAAGTGCTAAGCTCTTTCCTAAGTTAATAGTAGGTTAAAAAGAATTGTTTCACGTTGGAATTAATTATTCAATGTCTGTTTAATGTGCATTGTTTTTAAATCATTTAAAAACAATTTACTTTTACCTAAAGCTTACAATTAGAACAGTCTTTGATTGAAATTGAGATAATTTTAACATTTGGTACTTTAAAACGGATGTTTACAAAAACGTGTTAATGATTGCTAAGATGGGTTTTTTCTAATTCTAATGAGAGTTTTTAATAAATCAATCGAAGCAATTCAATGTAATTTTCGGTTTGATTGAGCTTGAATTGTATGAAATGCTTTTAAACAAAATGTACGATAACTCTTCAGACTCTTCAGACTTTTGAACATTCAGTTTTTTAAAGTTTAAATCAAATATCGAAAACTGATATTATACAATTATTTACTTATTAGCTGGGAAATATGCTGTGATATTGACCTAAAAATCGTTATTGACCGAGGCGATAGCCGAGGTCAATAACGATTTTTGCGGTCAATATCAACAGCATATTTCCCAGCTAATAAGTAAATAACTGTTTTATTACATGAACTATAAATAGTTATATATATAGAATAGTTTATTACATGAACTATAAATAATATAAAAGATGGAAACTTTCGGATTCTATTTATAGACAGGTCAATATCAGCGAAAGCGGGTCAATATCTAGATTTATTGACTCGGTTATTTTGGGTGTGTGACCAATCGCGTTGCGTCTATTTATAGTTCATGTAATAATGACAATTAGTGACAGAAAAAGTGTCAAGTAAATGTTTGTCTGATAAAAAATATAGAAAAAGAAACCAATTAGACATTTTGGTTGAGTGTATATACTCTTGATCAATTGTTTGAAATCTATGTACTGTAGCTGGTGAACCGTATGGAGTATTTTTAAACACTCCTTTTGTGGATGGAGTATTTATATTACGAAAAGATTTATAATATCATTAACGTTAATGTCTTTTAGTCAGAAAAAAATTCTGAATTCATTTTCTTGGTGGCCTCGACATATGTTCAAACATCAAACTACGTGTCTGTGGTCGATTGTTTAGTTATTTTGAGGGCAATGCGTTTTCTTAACCCAACCGCAATGCGTTTTCTTGACCCAACCAACTTCGTTTCTATCGTCGACGTGGTAGGTTATTTTGAGGACTATGCTTTTACATGACCTAATCGCTTTCCTGCGCAAGTTGGTCACGATTTAGTTTGATTCAGCTAGTAAACTAAACTTCTGTTGCCGACGTGGTTGTTTGTTTTGAGGGCAATGCTTTTTCTCGACCCAACCGAAACACCCTCCTCTAGGTGGTGCCGACTTGATTTGTAGACTGAAATAAGTTTCTGTCGCCGCCGTGGTTGATGGTTTTGAGGGCAAAGCTTTTTGCTACACCCTTTGCAAGGTAAGCCTGACATGGATTGTTTATAGCGAGCAAAGATTCTCACTGAATGTTGGTTTTAATTTAAATGTAAATACTTTTAGCTATACTATTCGAAGAGTATGGGAGCTATCCTTCTTATTCCGGCTTCGCAGGCGCTGATTTTAGGAATAAGAGATCTCCGTACAATGAACTAAATGTTTAGAATAATCCTGACCAAGCTTGTTTCCAAACAAGAATGTACATTTCATTTTTCACATAATATTTCTTGTTGTTGTTGTCCAAGAGATATTATAGATACAATCTAGATATCAGCTTTGTTGTTAGTAACTTGTTAGTGTTCGTGGATTTTTTTTGCAATTTAAATGTTTTAGACAAAAATAAACTCATATTCCATTTTACTCAATAAATAAATGTTAAGGACTCGACGTTTTATCGCATTCATCGAAGTATGGAAAACATTTGGATTGTTCAAAGTGTGTGAAGCCCAATAAACGCCAAAAATGTCGAATAAGTTCCTAATATTCTCAACTTAAATGAATACAGTCTGCAAAACAAACTTCTATCATTTCAAAGTGCAAGCTTAATGTTAGTATTAAATTCTTGTAAAATGACTGCGTATTACTCCACTTCGTGCTGATTCAGACCTCAAACACACTCCACAATAAAATGATACAGGCTCAGACCGGGATCCTTTGTATGATTTAAACTTGTTGCAGTTAAAATTTTGTTTTCATTTTAACATTTTTCGCAAGTGTGTTTTTTAATAATATTTGTAGAAGTATTACTAGTAACAGTTCGTTTGGGTTTTTGAATAAATATATTTATGGCTAGGTAAATAGTTCGAGTTACGGGAAAATGTGTAGTAGGGAAAACTTGCAGTAAACCAACATTTTGCAGAAATAATTATTGTAATAGTTTTGATGAAATAATAAATAATTGTAACTTCTTTCCAAAAGAAGCCACGATTAAACTCTCAACTATTTCTCCGAAGACACTGGTTCCAGTAACGTTACCTAATGATAATTTAAGAACAAACGTCTACTTTTATTTCAGCGCATCATGGGTAAAGTGGTGGTGGATTAACATTGCAACAACCAATAGATGACCGATCTGTGTACTGTTACCTTTTGCTACACATGACAGAATACGGTTACAATTTATTAAAACGGTTCACGCAATGTATAATTGTCATCTTACAATATTAAATGGTGAAATATATACAATATTTATCATTATACTATGATTTATCACTTATTTTGTAATAGTCCTATAAGTAAGTGAAATATTCATATCAGGAATTGCCACATTCAGAAGACACAGCCTCACCACACAGCCAAGAAGAAGAGAAAGAGAGAGCATGGTTAATAAAATGATCAGCTTCAAAACAATCACCACAAACAATTATCGAAAACGAAAAGCAGAGGGGTTTTCGTCTTGCAACGGTCAGTGGCAAAACAAATTATATGCAACTGGGGGTATAAACCAGGTTCTTGTGTGCAACAACCTCTCACTTGCCCCCAACGATTCTCGTATCAACAAACAAGTACAGGTTGTCTGGGTGAAATCACATCCAACCACCTATCAGCTCAACAATGCTGCAGGCAACAGTACACACGCATAAAACATGAAGTCCCTGACAGTCAAATGGGGCACATCACGGAAAAAGATACCTTCGGACATTTTAGTGATATTTTAGTTCTTACTAAGTGTAGAAAGAACTTACAACTTGAAATCAATTTCTTGTAACTAAAATGTGAATTTGTTACACATTTTGACAATAAAATGGTATTTTTACCGCGAAATGCATAATAAGTACATGTAATGTCGTCTGCTCAAATTTATGACGTCATTTCAAAGATTTACGTCAACTGTCCGAAGGTACCTTTCTCTGTGACGCGCCCCCATATAATATGCATATCTGGAATGACAACAACCAGAACACAACAACTTGAGAACCTTCTCGGGCAAGTGTGACGTTGGTGCATCATAGAACTTGGTTTAAACCCCCAGTGGCTTATAGTTTTGCCATGGATCGTTCCAAGGCCGTAGCCCCAAGAGTTCTCTTTTTCGTTTATTGTGGTGTCTTATTTGAAATTGATATTCTTATTTTAAAAAACGTGCTTTCTTTCCCTATCTAATTTTTTGCTGCTTGGGGAGGTTGTGTTTTCTGAGTGTGGCGATTCCTGATATGCATATTTCAATTTTGTAAACATTTGTTTATATTTAAAACGCGAATTACACCTTTAAGCACAAAATTCGTTTATTTATGAAAACTTGCCAAATTTAATGAGGTCAGTCTTTTAAATATCAATATTTATCAAATAATTTTATTGAATATGAATTTTATTGCAGTTTTTATGAGGTACACATTTTTACACTTCAAAGCATGTAGTAATTGGGAAAGAGTTAATTCACCTAAGAAATGTATACTTTCTTTGTTCATTGGAAACGTTTTCGTGCACATTTGATGTTGGTTGACCCTTTAAACTGGTTTAAAACCCCAAATGACAAAATTATTTGCCAGTGACCGCTCTAAGGCAACGGTAATCCCTCTGGTTCTCGTTCTTTGATAAATGTAATTTTGTGTGCAGTCGTCTTAAAATTTATCACATAATAATGACATGTATCTTTTACTGTGTTTGAAGGCTGTTTACATGTGGCTCCTTCTTAAATGCAAACACTTTACCTTTTTTCATTTTGATTATAAAGTTTGTTACAGTGAAATTAGTTCTTCTTTTCATACGTCGCTACGAAAGAAAAGAAAGAAATAAGTGAAATTCATTTTATTGAAAATAAAATAAAAAGTTTAAGGTGAAAGTAACAAACTCAATAAATAAAGAATTTAACAAAAATATTTTATCACAGTTTCGTTGCTGTTATTGAAAATCTTATTTTGGTATTTTTTACAATATTATTGACATTGTCTGATTTGATCGAGACTAAAAATCTCACCGACCTTGAATTAGGTAACAACATTTGAGCCAGTCTCTGACAAAAGGACCCTTATCTTTTTCTTAAAGTTTAATTTTCATCAAATGCTCATTGATTTTAATTTGAATTATTCCTGTTTAGATGATTTTTATAATTTTTTATCTTAACGAGAAGTAAGCAAGTTCCATTCTCAACTAAAAAATTATTAAATATTTAATACGAAGGGGATGTAAAACAATGCACTGCACTGCAACCTAAAGGTCATTTTTTCACATACTGGCACTTTTATTAGAAATTATATCCACAGGCATAACCTAATAATATTCTATCTTGCTGTGTCAAATGTTCATTTACTCTTTTTTAAATGTTGTCTTGCATTGTTTTATCACAATTTTGATACAATATCACAGCATAAAGTTATATCATTTATATATCCTGCAAATTATGCAGTAGTCGAAATACGCCATTTTGTACCAAATGTATCTAAACTGAATAATACTGAAAATTTCTTATTATAAATATATTGATAAAACTAAATTTTTACCCTTTTTTGTTTGCAACAATGGCGATGCAAAGATAAATGAAAACTGTTTTTAACAAACACAATGATGAAAAATCTAGTCACTACATTGCAGTAAGGTAAAGGTTTTGACATGACTTCGAATTAATTGTATATATTATAATAGTTAATAGGTACCTCAAAAACGGTTTGCGTTAACTTCAAAAGCGAAGTCAAAAACAAGTAGCATAGTTGTACAATCAATACGCACACAGTTATATTTTACTGATACTGGTAGTGATTAAAATGCATAACTAAAATAGTATCTTACAATTGTACAAAAGATACTTTGAAATAAAATTCATTAGTGAAGTGCAGATCCAGTCAGAGTTGTTATCTAAGGGGAATAAGGGGAAATATTTTCGTGATAAGCCTGCAATAAAAACCTTTGCGAACTGTGATTTTTAATTGCGTAGAAATACAGCACATTACCGAAATATTACCCGGCGAATAAAATGATACCACAGCAAATATATAGATTGGTGAACTTTTAAGATTCAAAAGCTGATAATGCGAAAAGCTAACTCCATGCAAGACCGGTTTCCGGTCTGCTCCGCTTTCGTTCTTTGTTGATCGGTGCTGTTTTTCCCAATTTGCTCATTGCGTTTCTGAACAGCAATGCCATTGTTCCAATAGCAGCAACGGCTGAAAGAGAATAGAAACGGCATGATATAAGAAAGAATGACTCGATAAGGACAGAAGTGGAAAAACTGATAAAGATGTGTGAGATAATCTAACGCCTGAACCTGAGGTTGCCAAAACGAGTCACAAAAGAGAGCGTTGAATGAAGAAAGAATTGAAAGAATGCGGTAGTTCCCGATTTCACAACATTATGAATTTTACATGCAAACCGTTCGCATAGTTTGTGTTCTTTTGAGGGGTTTTTAGTCTTGAAAAATGTTATCATCTTGATGAGCAAAATAAAATGTTTCTTTGTTAAATACTTTTGAGCAAACTTTGTTCGGTCTTGAGTCAACGATCGAGTTTGCCATTTGCGACTTCAAATCAAAACGGTGCGCACATAAAATTCATATTGTAAAACTGGAAACTACCGGAAATGTTTTAAATTGCATGCTCTTAAACATTTCAAGAAACAATATGTAGAGACATTCAAAATTTTATATTTATTTCCTATTATTTTTCGGCGTTAGCTGTCTAAGCTCACTTTTGACCTAGTTTTTCGACCAATGAAATATTGTAAATAAAATTTATTATGCAGCGGAAAAATCAAATAGATTATTTTGATTGGTTATTAGTGGGTTTTGTTAATGATTACCGTAACGATTTTATTATTGTGTGTAAGAATTTACCTGGCGCTTATATGTTCGGGCATTTTCGTTTTTAAAAGCGATAATTGTATTGGAGAAAAGGCTATTTACGGTATAAGTAACCAGTTAAGTCAATTGATGGCTTAAATACGATTTTATATGGAATATTCATAGGTGTCAGGTAAACACTCGAGTACAATACACAGTGTAAAACGACAAAGAAGTGCAGATATTTCTGGTTCTTACTGGTTCCTTTCTCGTTCCTTTGATAGTGATTGTTAATTTTAAGATCAGAATTTCAAAACGCATTGGTGTAGTGGTTAGCACACTCGCCTCTCAAGCGGAGGCCCCGGGTTCAATACTCGCGAGGGACACTTTCTTTTAAAGTTAATTTACGTAAAAGTTGGTAGATTTCGCTCTTGTAAGAAGTTGTTATTATTTTCATTTATTGTATTTTAATAACATTTATTCATCATTAGTGCTAACTCTACAAGAGGTATTTTATTGAAACTGAATGTACAGTTAATGTTAGACATTCTTCTTTAATCGACGTATTATCACCAGACGAAATTTTTGCACGGTCTTTATTTCTTTCTTTCTTATATATAAAAATCTTTTTCATCAACGCCGTTTATCTTTTTTAAAGATATTTCTTGTTTATGCTTTCACTGTATTTCAACTATTTCAAAGCTAAATTCTAAAAGTCTAGGAATATGATACATGTCTTTGTCTTTAATTTAACTGTACCAGATTGCTATCTAAACAAGTGTGTTATGAATATAACCTGTATGCGTTCATTAAGATACTTATAAAATAAATGCGAATTTTGGTTTATTTAAAACTCTCTCTTAATAATGAACTTATTTTAGGCAGCAAGTAACTAACTTAAACAGCAATCAATCTGTTTGAGAATAAATTTCAAATTTATGGACATGTTGTATACATTTAAAATGACGACTAAATAATGATCTGTGCAACAATGAAATAATGGTATTATAAAAGTATCAAAAGCACTATTAATGTGCGTTTATGTAAATGTGACCTGCACTTAAGCTGATGAGATTTACCGAAAGCCTTTCCTATCAACGTTCATTATTTATCAAACTTCTCTTAGTCATGCATTGTTTAATTTTAGGTATAATACAACAATCATGTTACCTATGACACCACCAACAGCGATTCCGGCTGTTACAGACGCAACAGCTAAATTGTCTTTATTGTCAGATGTATTCCCCTTGTCTGAAGCCGCTGGTGCGGCCGTCTGTGTTGCCGCTAAAACAGAGCTTGGAAGTGCTGATGTTACTGATGCTTTGGCTGTTGTGGTTGTGGTCTGTACGTTAACCGCAGCAGGTGGAGCAGAAGAAGGTGTTGTTTGGATAGAAGTGGCAGGGGCGTTGGTGATTTGGGGTCCTGGTTGTGCAGAAGATGGAGCTGTCGTTGATGCTGCTGATGATTGTTTTACGGAAGCAGAGGTTGTGGTTGATAAGCCTATTAATGATACATGATATTACAACTTTGGCAACAACAGTCAATGGATTTAACATTATATACTTAAATAAATTAGAAACGCAACTTCTTTAAACAAGAAATACATTTTACGTTTAAAGAAGTTGCGTTTCTAATTTCTTCAAATGCATATTATATAGTAAAAGAAATTAAAAACGCAACTTCTTTAATCACGTACCATATTTTGTGTTTAAAGAAGTTGCGTTTCTTATTTCTTTTAGTAAAATTTCGTATCTCAGTTTGATTCAAATCTGCATCAAGTCAATCAGGATTAATTGGACTTAAAACTTAACCAATCGAGTTTCTTAAATGAATAATCGTGTAATAAATACTAACGACTAACAATGTAACAATGTTCCCAAAGACACTGTGGGGAATCACATGATCAAAATAATCTCTAAGCTATAGGGAAAATTCTGAATTTTTTGAAGTTTTATTTTCTGAATTTCACAAATATAATAAATACATGTACTATCATATGCCCAAAGACTACAAGTTTTATGCTACAATTGCTAACAATTGATCCGATTTGAAGTTTACTAGATTACCTCTTTAATTCTGAGTTTCGAATTGCTTGAGTGTTCTGAAAATGGAGAAAGAGGTCGTGAGCGAAACACAGGCAGTATTATGATACTTGCCAGTGGGCATATGATAGGCTACATAATAAAACATTAATACCAAACACGAACAAAATCTACTTTATATTTCATAGATTGACTTTTGTTTAGAGGTTTTTTTGGTCATGTGAATCCCCATAGTGAAAGATTGACTGCAACACACACATGATCGCAAATGGAAATATTTGTATTCTAATATATGCGTTCTTAAGATGACTTAATAGTGAAATGCAGAAGACGCGTTTATACCATTTGTTTGCCCTTGCGATGCTGCTGAGGATAATGTAGATTGTTGATTCCCTGTAGTTGGTGTTGTCACTTGGGATGTTGCTTGGGAAGTGGAAGCAGGTTGGTTTGCAGAGGATCCTGCAGTTGTCTGCTTTTGAACTGTTGTGGAAACTACTGTAGAAACAGTGACCGTAGAAGCAACTGTTGTTGACGCTGTTGTAGGTGTGGTAGCCGTAGTTGTTGGGGTTTGTGTCGTCGTGCTAGTTGAATCAGTTGTTGTTGATGGTGTTGTTGTGGTAGGAGTTGATAATGTTGTTGTCTGAAATAAAGATTCCGACATTTGATCTTTTTCGGAAATTATTATATTCCTTACAAGATCACTCGATAAAAGTACATGTTTTTGAACGAAAACAAATCCTTACTGTTTTTGCAATGTTTAAATAATTTACATTTTAATTAATTTTTAAAACATATTTTAGCGATTGCATCGTTGTAATGTAATATTAACTTTTGTAGGAACTCGGATTAAATAAAATACACAGTTCGGCATACAGATTCCAAATTAAATTGTATATTGATACAATAATGTGTTAACAGAAAATTGCGCCGGTAATTTATGGAAGATTAAACAAATCACATAATACGAAATATGTGAAAGGGGAACTTTAAAGACCCTCGACCACGACAAATATGAAAATATTGCAGGCTCGGTTTGATTGAGCCTGTTCATGGGCAGTAATGGAAATGCGTATTACTGCCCACGCCGCCTAGCCCCGGGTTGAGCGCAACTCAATATTTACACCAACAAACAGTACACTTTTGATCCATCCCAAACGATGGTATGCATATGGCGGTGAACATGGAACCTTCAATGTGGTATTTTCAGATTAACACCATTCCATGTTCAGCGGCGTATGGTCCCCAGATAAAAGAATGGGATTGCCCTAAACGAGAAAACAATGGGCGGAACTAAATTGGGGGTGATTGAACAATATCCAAATTTAAATTTACTGTGATATTGAAACCACCCATCTTTAAACTGGAGGAAATATTAAAAACAAAATGTAAATTTAGAAGTACATTTAACATAGTACATAAATATCGTGCTCGACGACCTTCAAAAGGACGTAACTGATAGCAGCACTGAATGTACGGGGAGAATTTTTACAGCCGCCACACGGCACAAACAACGCTACTGTGATATTGAAATTGGTGAAAAGGGAACTTTAAAGACCCTCGACCACGACAAATATGAAAATATTGCAGGCTCGGGACGAGTAGTATTACAGACCAACCCTTGCTTATGACCATCTGTGAGGAAAGAGCACATTTTTATTTCATTTTAACCACTCATCGAAGACCACCTTTCTTCAAAACCTCTTTTACAGGGTTGGCTGTTATCTGTTAACGGCGCTCTTACGAAACTGTTCAATGTTCAATGTCCAAGCATCGGTGTAATTAAGATTCTTCAACAATATGAATGATCCTCATAATTCATAAATAAAAATAATATGGGAAAAAATAAATCGAAACGCTCGACTTATGGTGCGAATATGTTAGTCCGTTATACTCACTGTAATGTTTTTGTCTAAGACTGTGAACCTTCTTATTTCATACTGACCATAAGAGAACTGGCCCGAGACATATGGTTTTGCAGTTATAGTAACAGTTCTGAAAGGAACAATAAAAAATAATCCTCGCCGGTCTTAGATTTGATTACAGCATGAACAGGTCTTCATCAGATTAACAAAACATCTATTTGTATCACAGCTATTACTGAGTAAACCTGCCTAATGCAAAGATGAGTTGATATATTTTTAACAATTCTCATAAAAATCAAAAAAATATTTCGGACGGAATTGTTCTTTGCCCGTAACAGTTAAAACATTTCACTTTTTTTGAAATATTGGTCTGTCCATTTGAAATATTTTTTTCCTATCTCCACCTTATATCCTTAAGTCAACAAATTTGTTTGGAGAATTCTTTTTTTTAAACTCAAAGCCAAATGCTTTTAAGTTCTACTGCATACGAAATAATGTTGTTTGAATTTCTAAACACAAACGCGTGTAAAGTATGTAATTTACAATATAAACTCACGTAGTTTCGCCTACAGTTAAACCAGCCTGAATAACAAACTGTCCTGAGAAGTTCTGACCAGGATGGATTGTGGCAGAAATTATGTTTGGCGGCTGAGCGAAATGTTTGTCATCCTCAATCTTCACGTCTACGTCTTGGTCTGCGTTCACTTCGTTCACCACAGTAAACGGAATGGTCAAAGTGTCATTCTGGTATAATTTTACTCCTGTATGGTATATTTGCGAAATGTAAAAAAGTGTTCATATATAGGGACCAAGCCATAATCAGAAAACAGCGGTTTTCTAAGCATATTTCACTCTTTCCCAAAACCGCAAACAAACAGTTCACATAAGACAAAACAACATGTAATAGTATGAACTGAACGCAACAAAAATTTCCATAAACAAAAAAGTTAATCCTTCGTATATTGTTGATTATAGACGTTTTATTCCGGGGTGAGTACATTGAGACAGCAATCTATCATTAAAATTATGCAACGCCTATATTTTCTATTAAGTCGGTTTTATGTCTGATTTTGAATCAGATCATTTGATAAAAATATTTCTCCCTCCTCTGTATCTCTCTTCTCATTTTCTTTCATTTTTTCTCTATGTCTTCTGTATTGTGGGACTGTGTTTAGTTATCGAGGCTGTTCATAATAATGTATTTTACTCTTTGAGTGGATTCGATTTCATATAATTTTCGGTATTCTCGTAATCGTAAACTTTTACTATAACGCATTAACAAATTACCTGTTAAAGATGGCACTACGAGTGAGAGACCCATAGGTGTTATAAGAATTGGATCAATCCTGCGGTAAGAATTTCCAGTATTGTCTCTTCCCTCGATGCCTAACATGAAGTTCTGAAATGCAATAGAACTTATATCCTAAATAATACGTGCTCTATCATGTTATGCGATGGTTATTACAAATCATTTAACTTGCATATCAAACTTTTTCAATTGTATTCCATCATTTTTGTTCCTGTGTCTTTTTTTAATTTTGAGAAATTATTATGAGCAGTTTATTTTTATCGATTTTATCAGCTTTTACTTATACTTTTATAATTAAGAGACGATGTATTTTAAACGTATTGGTTAGGTTACAGAGTCAACATCTCTTGCGTTCACTAAAACCCGGTCGTGCTTAAGTAGGCGAAATAAATAAGTACATTTATTATTGTTTCTATAAAAATAATAAGGAAAATACTGAAGTACAACAACGGTGATGTCTAAAACTCATTTTACGCACAGAGCAACAAAGCAAATATTTGAGAAGCTCAATTACATGAAATGTGCATATTAGCAAAAGCTAGGAAAGAAACAAACATCAGTTTTCATTCATATACTTTTCAAACCATTTTGTTTAATCTTCATATTAATAAGTTCTCCTCTAACATGATGATTAGTTTGTTTAGGGCAGTATTTGTCCAAGAACTTTATTCACGGCGAAAATATCTAGATTCAACAGTATTGCTGATACGATAATACAAATTATGGCTGATTTTTTTTCAGTATATTCTTCTAACATTCTTACCACTTTCGGAATTGTAAAGTTGGCATAAAACATTGCCTGTCCTCGTCTTCCTCCAACATTGGTTAATGGCTTCATGTCAATGGGCATGTTTTTTTCTCTGGTAAACAACATTCCCATCATGACTGACTTCACTTTGGCAAATTCCGGCACTGTAAACATGGTCTTGTAAATATTTCCTAAAAGCACACAGACGATATTTGTTTGTTTCAGTGAAATATCAATTTTATTTCACGAGTGAACTCCAGAAACTGATATGTTTACGACGAGTGGCGTCTTTTTATTTTATGTTTTCTTTACAAAGTAATCAGTAAATAATTGGAAACACATAGTTTCGCGTTTCCTGAGGAGGGCCCCAAAGTAATAGCCGCTTAACTCTCAATCATAACTTATAAAGCAATAGAAAATAGTTCATTCGTATATTTAAGTATTTAAAAAAGCTTCTCTTTCACTATTATCGGAAGATACTGAAAAACAACAGTACAATTTATTTAAATTTACATCATTTTCATACGAAACAAAATGTCTTAAATGGCGTAACAAAGAGAGATTATAAGCAAAAAAGTAGTTCGGCAAAAACAGTGAAAATAAAACAAGGTATTCCACAGTATCAAAACTGTGGAATATCATTTTTATTTCATTCAGAAAATTCTATAATTCAATGGAAAACATAAAATAAGTAATGATACTTTTCAACTGGGTTTAATATTCCTTGAATAAGGAAGCAATATTCAAACTTTATTTTAGTTTTTAAAACACAATTGATTCACAATTACAATGTATCAATGCTAATATGTATTATCGTATCTTTAATAAATGCGATAAAGCTTTAGACGAAATACATAATGAAACTATGGTTTGGCATAATCATACCAGGTATTGTTTTCTGTTTTCTTAACTACAAACTTTTCTTATGACTACCAATGAGGCTTGAATTTCCTTCTTCATCAGGGAAACAAAGAAAGAGGCGATTCGTCACTTTCACATATTCTGACATTTATCTTTGCAGTTGAGAAAAGACAGCAGACTGTTTACCTGCAATTGGCCTTCCGTTTATTGGATATTCGCCAAAACCTCCTGCTCCAGGTTCTAGAAACTCGTGTGTGAAATCAATAGGGCTCTGTCCATCTACAACGATGTCCCAAAGATTTCCATCTAATCTGGAGATTTTCCAAGTTCCGTAATCTGATGGCTAAAACGCAATAACACACAATGAAGAATACACATAACATTTGAATATCCAATTGGAATTAACAAAGGCAAAGCAAGGCTTTGCCCACAACTCAGCTAATGAAAACATTAAAATAAATCATAGTTGCGCTTATTCTGCCCTTACCCCCGCGAGAAATATTCATTTTAAACAGAACCATGATATCAACAATGGAGTAGTCGTATATATCAATTATCAAGAATTTATATTAAAGAATATATTTAAACAGAGAAATGACGGTATGGATTATAGAAAATGCAGCATTCAAGAAACGCATCTTCCCATCGTCTGAGAAAGGAAAAAACATGTTTTGATAAATTTTGTTATTCAATCATAAGAAAAAAGGATTCAATTAAAGATTGGAACATAAAGACAAACGTATACGAACAATAATTTAAACAAAAATAAATACTCAGAGTGACACAAGTTGCTTATATGAAACTTTAGACTTCTATCAACACCAAACGGCTTTCGAAACGAAATTGGTACCTTAGTCAGATTGACTTCCAGTAACCCGATTACTGTTCCGGCGCTTGCTTTACCTAGCAGTTGTGGACGAACAGGCGCTGGCATTCCTGTGAGCAATAAAATAGATGAATAGAGAACTTTCAAGGCCATCAAACACGAAAATATGAAAATATTGCATGCTCGGTTTGATTGAGCCTGTTCATGGACAGTAATGGAAATGTATATTACTGCCCACGCCGCCAAGTCCCGGTTGAGCGCAGTTCAATATTTACAACAATAAACAGTACATTTATGACCATCCCAAACGATGGTGTTCATATGGAGGTGAAATGTAACCTTCAATGCGGTATTTTCAGAATGGGTTTGCCGTAAACGAGAAAACAATGGGCGGAACTAAACAGAATACATATCTAGAAATGCCACATCCAGAAAACTGCCTTCTCATGCAGCCAAATGTAAAGATAATGAGACTGAGCATATCGTGTAGAGATATTGAGCACAACATAAAGATATGCAATGTACTAAACACAAGTAAAGATAAGGAGCTCAACATGCAAAAATACTGCGCGCAGCAAGTAGAGATACTTAAAACAACACTAAGAGATACCTTTTATGACATGAGTTACTCGTTGTGCTCAGTATTTCTACATGTACATGCTGTTTTATTTTATTTAATTTTTTTACATTTTTCGAAAGCATAGTATCGTTTAAGCCTGAAAGTGAAATTGTGATTCCCGACGTCGAAGACACCTTAAGTTTTTTCAACAATTATTAAAACAGAAATCGTTTAAAATATAATCTTAACGTTCAAAAGCCTTAATGTTTTTGAAAACAATATTAATTTGTTAGTCTTCTTCTAAAACAGCTTGGACCTACGTTGCTTCAAAAAATGTGTAAAAGTGGATTTGGTAATCGTAAATAGCTAGAGGCCTTTCTGGTAAAAATGTCAACAATCATTGGATGAAAAACTAGGTCAAAAGAAGCTTAGACACCAAACGATGAAAAAACGTTAATTACCTAAAGGCGTTGTTGCAATCATTACGGGGTTGGATCGTTCAACAGTAGCTTTAAATATCAACTCCTGCATGGTATCGTCGACCATTATTTTGAATTCTGATCCAGGTGGAGAGTGGTCTGCGAATCTCATGATGTGAATGGTAGCGGTCTTGATGGTTTGCTGAAAAGTTTAGATTGTTGAAATCTCTGACAAATTTTAATGAGCAGACATCTGCTAATCTTTACATAAATTTCTAATATTTTATACTGTTTCCTCCTCTTGCGGGAGATTTAATATTTACTACGTCTGAGACATTGATGTATTCAACAATTAACTGTAAATAGGCAGCTTGTCTGAAAGGTTTTTTGTTATTTTACATCTGCAAGTCGAAACAAATTCAGTTTGTCTTTTTATACACCTACATTCGTGTTAAACAACTACACATTTTTAATTACCTATGATAACAGACAGAGCGATACTTTCCTACTTAACATCAGATTAAAAACAAAACCAAAACCCAATGTTTTACCGAATCTTATACATTCAGAAAAATATTATTGGATGACCACTTGAACTTTGGGTTAAAACAAAAATACTACCTTTAAAACATTAAGTGCTGAGCCAATGTTGTTTTTGTCGGTTGTTATGACTGAACCACCAGATATATTCGCCAACAACTGGTAAAAGTTAATCTGTCGTCGCTGTCTGTACCCTGCCAAATGCATAGAAAAATATTAGAAATATAGGGTGTCTACAAGTCGTAATAGCGAAGTTCAAAAAAGAGTGAAAACTGACAATTTAACCAACACAGGACTATTAATTAAGATCGAAAGTATCATATTTATATTTGGTTTATATGATATAAATTCGTTGAAAGCTGCTCAGTTTCTTTTGAGCAAATAATATTTACTGTCAACATTTAATACTTTTGTAAATAATGAAGCATTTTAATTAAACAACGAAGAATCTAATGTCATTTAATTACAAAATAATGGCACGTGCGTATCAGGAAGCACAGCCAAATAAAGAGAGAATAAGAGAGAATAAGTTTTATAATAAAGACATTACAAACAATGAACAAGTATGAGAAACCAAGAGATTACTGCATTTGAACGGTAAATGTAAAAATCGTTAAACTAAGCACTAAGAAGAAGTATAGGTTTTTTCTCAAGGGCAAGGTGTACCATTTGTGTGACTGTAAAGGTGCAAAATGTCAATTTGGATTTGTCTTTCTTTCAGTAGTTCAAACACGACGTCGTTCTCAGGTGTCTCCGGGCAACCTTCGTCCGTGATAACGTAAATATGCGGACGCCCAACACTAACTTGTAATACTGAAAAATGCATATTTTTTAGACCAGACTTTGTACAACTGTGTGATATACTGACGACTAGAGTTTTAATGGTAAAAAACATAGCATGTCTTTTAATCATTCCCTCCCTGTTCATAAGTAAAACTCCTCAATAACTAGAGATCGCGTGACAAATATGTATAGATTTCTGCCTTTCAAAAAGTGTGTTTTTTTCGGCTTTGACATTGTTTTTGATATAACGTTTTACATATTCAAAAATAGCAGAATAACAATTATTATCAATCTATTTTTCTTACTATTGATTTTTTGATGTTATGAAATACAAATGCACCGTACAGCGGCGGTAATAAATTTCACAGTTTACCATTAGACACCATTTTCGTGAGAAGTAAATTCGTAAATCTCATATTTAAAAGATACGTTCAATTTCTTATTTCGTGGTAGTTTTAAATTCGTAGATCGATCTGCCAACGAAATCCATAAAAATAAATACGCCACGAATATTAATGTTTTCAAAGTAGATATCCCTCCAAAAGATATCGTTAAAGTCTTGGACATAAGCACTTACTCAAATGTGTTGTTTTTTTAACTTACCAATGAAGTTGAAATAAAATATAAGGCAGAATTTATAAATAAATTGGATCATTTGTTTATAATGTAAATTAATGCACTTACTTTGTTTGATGTCCTCAACAATACTGCAGTTTCTATGTGTTGCACTACGTGTTACTAAAGATGATATTTCTGTTTCCTCTGTGACTATACTAAGAGCATATCCTGAATATAAAACGAAATGATTAAAAGTATTTTTATAAAGACGTTAAATCCTGTGATTGATACCCTTTTTAACATGATGCATTTCAGTTGTACAGTTAACCAATAATCTAACTACAAGTACATCGTTCATATAATTTTAATATTTCTGCAAAGTTGGAGTACGTTCTTCAAAACATGTTAAGAATCATTATTTTAACTTCTTTTAATAAAATGGTCATTAATCTAAGATTCTTAAACCAAAACCATTTAATCGAGCTAAGGGTAAAAAAAAAGTCTCAAAATTGACCGTAGCTTTTGTAAAGGGAAATTACCTAAATCGGATAAAACATCTTCTGTGTAACAGCTAAGAAATAGCGTTTTTGCAAAATCGCCGTAAAAATGTTGAAAATCCTATTATAGAATCCATATTTAAATAACATTACATGAATTTATTTTCATCAACGGATAATATACGAGCTACCAACAATTGCGTGACTGTTGTTTTAACCCTACTTTGTTTAAAAACCAGTGGTTTCAGAATTAACATACGGATTTATAAAAAAATTGGTTATTTCATAAAATGAATTATTATTATTATTATCATTATTATTATAATTATTATTATTATTATTATTATAATTATTATTATTATTATTATTATCGTTGTTGTTGTTGTTATTAAAATTATTATTTTAAGGTTGAAAACTGAATATTCAAAAACGACTAAATTTCAAGATGGTTAGATGAGAAAGCAAAGTTTACCAGCTACTTTGACGACAAGGTGATCTTTTGTTCTCATGGCGCTTACGAGGAGGTTCTGCACGGCCTCTCTGTTGTTTGATGTCAAGGTTTCCAATATGTACACATCACCTGATACTTCCAGTTGTTTTGGTTGTATGAATGGGTGATCAGGCACTAAAAGAGCAAATATACTGTTTCAAAATAGATGAAAAAGAAACTTTGAAATTCACTGCCTAGCTCCGTGTTGAGCGCTACTCAAGATTACAAAAATATATGTATCGTGCTCAATGGCTTTCAAAGATGGTAGGTGATAACAGCACTGATTGAATGTACGAAGAGACTTTTTACAAGCGCCACACGGCACAAACAACTCTAAGGTGATAATTAAAAAGATGAAGAAAATGAACCTCGAAAGCGATCGAACACGACAAATATCGAAACATTGCAGCATCGGATGGTTTGAGACTGTTCATGGCAGTAATGGAAATGCAACATTATTGCTTCAATTTATCGCAGACTTCCGAAGACATGGCAAATCTTTAAAGAAATATTAATATTCGTATCTATAGATCGGCTTCTTTACAACCACCTTATTCATTATACTACTATATAAGTAATGATATATTTAGGTATATAGTTAAGCAATGTTTCGTCAAATAAAGATGATACAATGATTTCTTGTTGGCATGATACAGAATCTTTATATTTGTCAATTTTAAGTAATAATACAATTTTATAAGTGAATATTATTGGAGAATATTTGGTAAACAAAGTTTTGTCAAACAAAGAAAATAACAATAATTCTGCTGGCATGATTGTACTTTCCATAATGCATTACAAGCACGTATCACTTTGTTCCAAATAACATCAATCAGGGGGTTAATAAACATTTTTGTGTAAAACATATCAATCATCTGAGTGTACAACATTGAAGTGCTGCCATAAACAAATATATATTATAATCATTTATCATAATTCAGGGATATTTTACGACAAAATAAATTGAAATAACATTTCAATGTCCTAAAATAATACAAAAAAGTGGACTAATTGTTATGCATAAAACTTCAACTGACAAAATTATTAAAAACGATGATATTTCAGAAATTGACATAGATTATTAAAAAGCTCTTTACAATTTAAATGCAGTTTTATTACTCATATATGGATAAAAGTTATATTTATTTAAGAGACCATTTCGAAGTTGAAGCCTCATAAAGTGCCACTCAATTATGCAGTTGAGTATGAAATGTCACTGATATGATGGCAAAACACCCACTTGACGACAATCTTTATGAAAAATAAAAGTTCAATATAACGCAAATAATTGAAAGTGCAAAAAGCTCTGCAAGCCTTATATTTACGAAAGAGGAGCCTAAATAATTCTCAAATGACAAATTGATATCTGGAGTGTGTTTCTTTTTTCTTTCTTCAAAGATTCGTACATAATGTAGTCAATTTGATGTTAGTTCATAGGATAAATTTAATGCAACGATTTGATAAATCGCCCGAGAAATTATGAATTTGTATCTAGATGATTAACATGGAGTTAACATTAACATTAACAAGAAAAACATGTCAAAATTACATATATCAAAATCTCTGGTCCCGTTGTTTTAAAGAATACGCTAGAAATGCTAAAGTCTAAGCTGCATGCCGTGCATTCTTACTTTTCAATGATTTGATTGACTGATTAAGGTTAATTGCACTCGCATTAGCACCAACAACCCACGAAAGCGCGTATCTACATCAATAGCAAATCACGCTACACCCAGCAAAATGGCTACGCAAAAGCAATATGCTGTCTTATGAAAACTTGATGTATGCATATCGATAAAGATATTTACCTAATAGTTATAAATAGTTCTTGCTGATTGAATCCAGGTGCTCGATCTTATTAAGGCCATTGAGAACTCATCGTATTTGCTTGAAAATGCCATTAGCTGCTTGTGTTTTATTATATTCTGTGCTTTTGCATGCAAATTTGTCGGTTTGATGGATCAGTTGAAGCGTTTTAACAAACACACCTCGTTCTATTTTGTTTATAGGAAACCCTGTTGGGGCAAGTTTGAGGTTTTTATACTCCCGAACCTGGTTCAAACCCCCAAGAGGCAAAATGTTTTGCACCTGACCTTTCCAAGGCGGTAACAACTCATGTTCTCTTTTCTGTTGTTTGTGGTGTCTTATTTGTAATTGATCTGTTTTATAAATCATACTCTGTTTTCCTCTGATTCTTTAATGTTTGGGGAAGCTGTGCTGTCTGAGTGTGGCTATTCTTGGTATTTATGATTAACTTGTTTTGACAAAGATATATTATGTTACAATTGACTTTTTTAAAGTGACAATGACAAAAGGTGGCCATATATGCAATTCCACAGCTTTTCACAAAGACAACAAGAATGGCTGGCTAAGAATATTTAAAACTTTAACACTAATAGAATAACTGATGAAGAACAACTAAGATCATCGGGGAGAACACATACACATAAAATAACGATCTTGGATCGGTCTGTGACAATAAAAAATGGCTACAAGGCAAGAACAGATCGGAACAATTGTGACCGCATGTTATGTTCTCAATATACAGTGGTGGATGAAACACGGGATTACTTCTTTAATTGTTTATGATGGCATAAATGTTGAAAGCGAACTTACTGACTTAGTGGGAATGCTTTGATTTATTAACAAGGCTTTCCCTGATTTGCAGTAGGTTTGGAGTTTGTTTGAGAAAGTTTTTCCTAAATTACGAATTCTTTATATGAATAGAGTTATAAGTAAATAGTTGGATTGTTTTAGGATATATCTGTCGTCAGAACTCTGACATGCAAAACAATAAACTAAATAAATTTTTAAACTAAAGGTATTACGAAGCTTTTTTTCAATTTCTTTTAATCCGAAAAAGTTTTCAACCAAGAGAAATGTCGGCAAAATTTTTTTTTTTTTTTATTTTACTTTTTGTTTAAAACTTATCAATAATATAAGTATGGAAACGTTGAAGGGCCTTCTTGCTTATCGACTGCGATAAACTCTTTTGACATTTTATACATTTCCTGGGTTAAATGTACTTAGTTGTTGTGTAATTTAGTAGATGTTCTAAAAAATAGAAACGTTAAGTAATTTTGATTGCAAAAATTCAAGAGTTAAAAATTGGAACGATGATAGTTCAGATATTTAACATAACTGCACGGGTTCGTTCCAATTGCAGTACAACGGCACTCAAAACTGTTATATAGTGCACTGTCTTATAATCTACCTTCAAGAGACTATTTCAAACTTTAAATCTCTCCAGATGTGCACATACTATACCCATTGGGTAACAAGCACCACTAACCTTAAGCCATTGCACTAGTTCACGGTAATTTAAAACTTACTAATAACCTGTATCATGATGGATTTTCACATCGAGGACTTGGTTCAATACTGGTCTAACTAATACACAATTATGAAGGAAATTGTTCAGTTTTGCACCAAGTACCCGATTTGCAAAAGCTCTCCAATCCATGTGTTTTTAAAATTAGATCCTATATAATCCGCACATGACAAAAAATGCTCTAAGATAAGGATTTTACATAGTATTGAGTTGTGATAGTTTTTTTATTCTAAACACGTTTCATTTAGTTTGATTTCAAAATATAATATCAGTCCTGATCATCTTAAAATTAAAAACTAAAATGTTAATGATTACGAAAGTTCAAACCAGTATATTAATACGAGCCATCTAAGCCACATGCTCCATGGGAATACAACATGAAAGGATTTTGTTGGCATTTTAGTTGTTCCTATACTATATTTGGAAAGAAAGCACATGTATCTCTAATTTTCTCATAACTTATAGGTAAATTAGTTACACATTTTAGTATTTTTAACCGCGAAATTGATATTACCATGCTCTCTTTTCTTCGCTTCTTTTTAGCTGTGAAGGGAAGCTGTATCTTTAGGATGTGGCCATTCCTGATATGCATGTTACACTTTTTAAGGGATGCGGATCATGACACCAGTTACATTAAGTTACATTAGTACATGTATAATTGTTTCCTGTTTTTAAATTTATTCTTTGAGTTCTTTCTAGAGTGTCTTTTTGACTAAAATATTAACGTCATTTTGCGATTCAAAAGAACATAAACAATTAAAAAGGTTCTTGGTTCAACAAGACATATCGCAAGTATCCCGTCTCATAATGGTAATAAATGATTCCTTGTTTATATGACATTCTTCATATTTTTATCATAATACAAGGACCTGGTATGTTTCCTTTTTTATTTCATAAACAAATCGAACAGGTGCTTGTCGCATATTGTTTTTAAAACATATCAATCATATACGTATGACAACTTTAGAGGAAGGTCATTAATGTCAACAAAAAATCTTTACAATTCACTACGTACTATATCCTTCAGGAAATGCACTTTCAATATTTTTTAATGAAACACATTTTGAAAACACAACCTTTAGATATTAATGCCTCCCAAAGCAACCAGACAGTGCAAAGTGCTGGAGCATTTGTTTAAAATAGGCCTCGTTATAGAAAAATGTTTGTATAAAAAGTATGACCATGTAGGTTTAAAGGCATTAAGTGAGTATGTGACAAAACTTAAATTTTAAAAATATTATAGCCCAGTATTAGGCCTTCCTTTAAAGTAACAAACCGTTAACATTTTAGAGAGAACAAATATGGAAAGAGTCATTGGTTCAAACTAGAAATTTATGAAAAAGTAATGTATGCATATCAGGAATCGCTACACTCACAAAACGCAGCCTCCCCACGCAGCGAAAAAGAAGAAGGAAGAGAGAGAGCATGTTTGTTATAAGTATGTCAATTCAAATAGGACGCCACAAACAATTAACAAAAACGAGAACCTTTGGGGATACCGCCTTGGAACGGTCAGTGGCAAAAGAAATTGCCACTGGGGGGTTTAACCAAGTTCTAGGGTGCACCAACCTCACACATGCCCAAACAGGTTCTCCTATCACAAAACAAGCACAAGTTGTCTTAGTGAAATAACTCCAACCCTTCCATCAGCTTCACAAAGTTGCATGCAAAAGCACACAAACATATAAAACATAAGAAGCTAATAACATTGAAAAGCCAAAGGGGCGAGTACTCAATGACCTAACCGAGACCAGAGCACCTGAAGTTTAATCAGCAAGAACACGATGACAGGGATAAAAAAAATCGAGCTTCTAGATTCTTTAAAAAAAAACCATTTCCCTATAAACCTACAACAAAAGTGCGTATTATTTATGTAAACGTTACTAAAACTTGCATTTACAAAACAAAACCTTCATTTTTATTTAAATCCCCAGATAACAGCATAAGAGTTAATTTCGAAGCTTAGGCCCTCGCTAAGTACCTATTTATTTTGCCAACAATGCCCTACCGGCACTTATGTGAAAAGCAAATATCTTGTTCATGCCAAATAAAACACAATACTTGTTCTCTTCACCAAAAAGAGTCCAAGGTGAAAAAGCTCTGCTACCACAAGTTTAGAATCTGAAAAGCCAAATGGTAATCCTTAAAAGGCAAAAACCATCTGGGATATGGGTTTTATATGTTTTATTTTTTCTTACTTTAAAAGCAGAGCAACCAGTCTGATTTCTGTCAGTTTAAATACACTGATGTTATAAATTGATTGGCTTTATAGATAAAGTAGATAATTTTAAAATCAGACGTAAATTTAACATTATTAAGGGTCAAGGCTTGGGTTGTTCACCAAGTAAGCCTTGGTTCGATTCCTAAGTAAGGTAAATTTTGCAACCGCAAAATGGTGCGTACTTTCAAACCTTTCTGAATAGAAAGTGTATTAACTGGCAATAAAAAGTAGAATCATAACATAGAAAACGACAGGCAAACTACGATTAGGCTTATAGATAGTAATGTTTCAAAGTATTGGAATAAAACTGAATGGCTAAACATCTGCTTATGAATTGAACATGTGTATCTGTTTATGCCAATATTGGGGAACCCGTTTTTTATTTATTGTTTGTAAATTTGTAATTTTAAATACATACGTGCGGTCAAAAGTACATTATAATAACAGACGTTTACTTTTCAAGGTATTTATCACATCTATTATGTTTTATATAGTTAAGTGATTCATTCATACATCCAGCTAAAAACAGATAGAGAGAAGAATCAGTTTAATACGACTATTTTTTTTTAATTTGGCGCTTCGCGGGAAAAGGTGTCTTCGATGACGTAATATTTTTGACAATGTTACTATATTTGTAACGAACAATTATTATTATTATTTCATAACTTATAGGTGATCAGGTTATAACTTTGAAAATAAATGTTATTTTTACCTCGAAAAGATTAATAAGCATTGTCGTCTGCTCAACTTTTTGAATTTATTTTAAGGAATAAAGCCCATTTCCCGAAGATAATTTTCAAGTGACGTACCTCAAATAACTAACGTAAAGGAGAACCTAGCGTGTAATCGGAAATGGCAAAACATATTTCCCATTTAAACCAGTTTCTAGAGCGCACCAACCTTACTTTTGCCCCACCAGATTATCTAAAAGCAATTAATTATAGAGTCAAATTCAGAACACTTCAAGGAAGTGCAGCAGGGTTTCTTTCAAAGACTTATCTCTAGTGTTGTAGCATACAGCAGACACATTAAGACAAACATTCAATGTTATCAAATGATCTTTTCCTTAATAAATTAACCAAAAGAAAACTCAAATATGGAATAATTGGATTGCATTGAAACTTAAGTGGCAAAAAATACAAATGATGGCATTTTAAACTTGAAGGAATTGAATAGGTTCGTTAGGTGCTTTCCAATTTTGAGCGGTAGTTTACCGTATTATTGAAATAAATTCTTTCTTTACGAGCTTTTTTGAAGTATACACCACTCATAAAGTCAGCTCATTTCGCCAGGTGGTCACAAATATTACTCACATAAGTCAACTATCTTGTTAAGGATCGTCATTGCACTTTCATCGATAAAAAACAAAAATTATCAAATCTCATAAATGCTAAATTCAACTTTGCACATAAAAATATATAAATAATGTATCTTTATTTTACATACGTAAAGTAAGATCAGTGAAAATAGCTTGGTCTAAAAATTCCCTTAAGCTCTTTTTACATTAAAACCCAAAACCTTAACATCACGCCTATAATTAAAATGACCCAATAAGTATTATGATATTGATAATAAAATGTTTTTTTCCTTTTAAAGAATTTTCAATTCTAAATTTAGAAAAAAGCACGTTTACTTATTAGTCACATATTTACGCGACCAGAAAATCAAATTTCAAAAAACAATTTTACAAATATTTCAAACTGTTAACATTTTTATGGCTCTGGTATTATGACATCCAGGCCAGCAATATATCCTAACATATTTGGTCAAGAAACCAAATGACTTTTTCATTTTAGTTTTAATCTGTGATTATTTTTCTCCTTAAAATTAATGCCCAACCAATTTGAATTTGCAGTGTTGTAGTTAATTTTGTTGGTATTAACTTTCGCGCGCAAACCGCAGATGACTGTATAACATAAAAATTCGCATGCGCAGTTCGAGGGTTTGTATAAATTTTGGACATGGCTTTTTATATGTGCATATGTCGGAAAATAGCTTGAAATGCGCAAAGGTGAAATTGGCGCGAAATCAAGTGATTCCACTGTAAAACGCAGCAATTTAGCATCATTAAATATAAATGTATGGGTTTTGAATGCAATTAAAATTGACAGTTCATGTTTGCAATAGGAATATCTTTTTGAAACATTCTTTATTTAATATTATTTTGTGTCAGTTATATTTTTTCATAATATTTTAAATTAATTTAGTATGTATTTCAATATGATCAAAGTTGAACATGAAAAGCAAGATGAATCTGTAATGCTTGTTCACATGTGCTAAAATGTTGTTTAACTAGCGCGAAAGCTTTTTCTATCCATATGTTTTAAATTCTTGATCCAAAATAATCCTTAAACGACAAAATTAAATTGTTACTTGTTTCTTGTCTTAAATTTAATGGCGTGATTCAAAACTACTAGATTAAATTCATGCAAAAGATAAGCTGGTGAGAAATAGTCAACTGCTTGATTACATTAGGACCGACCACAAACCAAAAAAAACATGTCGAGCTGTCTACACGCGTCAAGATAGAATTTGTGTAAGAGAAAATTAAATGGGACACGTAACGGGAAATTGTGTGTTGCGGGAATTCTGTGTTGCGGAGGTTTTCGTCATTCTTTGAATTAAAATCTTTAAGTTAAGCAGATTATCATAATATTATGCACTTCATTGTAATAATAACTTTATATGCATAATGTCAACCTTAACAGAAGTTACTTATTAGCCGTGATAAAGAAATAAATAAAAGTATCTTTTTTTAACATATTTGCACCTAAAAATGCAAAAAATGTTGACCTAAAATTCATTTTCCCGTGACATGCCCGAATGGTACTAAATCAGCGTCCTACATCATTGCATACCCATTGAGAAAACGGTCACGCCAATATGTTCTAAGACTAGCTAAATGGTGTCACGTACAACTTGAAACTGTATCAAACTCGCCACGGCCTTGGAACCATATACAAATATTGTCCCTTACTTCCAGCACATAGTTCTAAAGTAACTTAAGGGTTATTTCGAATAAGGACTTCTTTAACAAAAATAACTGCACAATTAGCAAAGTCATCTGCCGCTAAATAGTTTTTACTCTAAACAAATGCGATTCGCACTTCAAAATAAAGTAAATCATTGGTACTCGTACCATACAAATCCTTTGATAATACTTTAAGTCCTCAATTTAGTTTTACGTGATTGAAATGGTTTTTGGCTCAAATATTACAGATGGGTGACTGTTTTATCATTAATCACGATGAAGTCTTTCAGACATGGATCTTGTTATGCACAATTGCGTTTCTGTTTAGGTTGACACGCTTTACGAAGACAAAAACTGCACTCAAGGAAGATTTTTTTCCCAATTTGAAAAATATTAAAATGTCTGTCGTTTTGCTCAGGTACCTGTTTGGGAAAGTGTTGTGTGGACTGGTTTTAACATCAAAAAGCAAATATCTTTAGCTACTTTCAATTTAGTGTCCACTCAGGGTTTCTTGAATTCTCTTATCTAAATGGTCATATAAGAAACTTTCGCTGACTGTGCTGAGAGGCTGAGCTTTCCGACTTTATGCCCATTTAATGTTTTTCATTAGAATGAAATGTAAAGTTTTTTAATACTTTTACATCAGATTTGAAAGTAAAGGTTTTAACAGTTTAACATTAAATTGAAATGTTATTTTTTTATTTTAATTTAGTAATTTGGTGGGGGATATATTTTAGCACAACACTCTTGTTCAAGTTACAAATATTCGTTTATCAAAGTGTTTATAAAACAACCACTATCTCAAAATGCAATTATACAGTAGCGCTGTATAAATTAGTATTGCGCAACTCCACAGCAAGGATTGTAGATCATTTAACATTATTTTCAGAACTTCGTTCTTGTTAAGTCATATCAGTAGAAAAATCCTTTAATCTTGTATTTGTTTATCCATCTGATATTAAAACAAAACTCTTAAATTTCATTAAGCACGATAAATGTTATTGACCTGTTGTTCCCGTATATAACATAACATATACGAAAGTTCAATTTAAAGATTTGTAAATCTACTTTGTTTATGGATTAATCATCATAATAGACATGTAAAATTGGTGTAAGGGCTTGTTTGGAATTTACTTAATAATTGTTGAGACGGATCTGAAGTCCATCGTACCTTTAGGACGATTATTTCCTTTTAAATGTACAGTGACAGTGCCATAATGAAACATATGGTTGCCATAATAATTTAGATATAACAAATATGAGATTTGCCGACTTCCGCAATTAGCAATGTGTCTAAACATACATCTCATGTTTGAAGCCGGACAGAAATGCCGAAACAAATGTTTTTGTACTGTTTCACTTTTTTAAATTTCCATAAATGCTCATGAAGAGGCTCAATCAAACCAAGACTGCAATACTTTTGATATTTGTTGTGTATTTATTCAATTAACTAGGTAGCGTATTTTGTGTCGTGTGGCGGCCGTAAAACGTCGCCACGTACATTCAATCAGTAATGTTATCAATTAGCCATTTGAAGGCTGTTGAGCACGATATATATGAGTGAAAGAATTGTTGCGCTCAATTCGGGGCTAGGCGGCTCGGCCAGTAATATGTATTTCTAGTACTGCTTAAGAACAGGCTCACTCAAACCAAGTCTGCATTTTTATATGTGTCGTGTTCGGTGACTTGCAGTTCCTTTTTCATTGATTGAACTATAAATTCTACACCAACATATATATTTAAATGCGTAATTTAAGTATGGGAAATCTGATTATAAAAATAATCTCTAAACAAATTAAAGTGTTACTAAGAAAATTGGTGTAGTTTTTTTCCATGGTTTATTGGATGATAGGTTTTATTACGTAGCCTATCATATGCCTACTGGCAGGTATCATAATATTGAATGTGTCTTTCTTATTCAGGACTATCAAACACGTTGAAATGTTGAATTGCGGTGGAAATCTGTTAAACTTCTTAACAGATCAACTGTTGACATGTGTAGTGAAAAACAAAACAACAATAAGTATGTGGTCATATGATAGTACATGCATGAATTCCATTTGTTCAGGGGGACTGTTCTAATGTATTCCCTACTGATAGGCCAAACCATTTTATTTGAGTTACGCAGTTCAGATGAGTAGGAGATGAGATACAGGACATTTTCACAGACAAAAAATATCTGCGATGCTTGACTTTATCGATTTTCGAAAAAATAAATCGAAACTTATAACAAATGTAAGCTTTTTTGTTATAGGGTTTGCATACTTGTGCGTGCTGGAACTTGGTCAAAACGTACCTTAACCTAAACGTTCCAAGTATTTTTTGTCAAAACGTACCAGTGGATAAGTCAAAACGTACCCTAAAATGAGTCAAAACGTACCCTTACTTTATTCATTAGGTACCTTTATTTATACTTTAAATTTGATTGTTGTTGTTGAATGTATGTGCGTATTATAAATTAAACATAATTTTATATATGGGTATTATAAATAAAACCACAATTTTATTTTTTTGTATATTATATGTTCGTTACATATTTTTTACAAGTAAAAACATAATTTCTTCTTGTTTTGGTGTGTTCGTTACATATTTGTAATAATTAAAAACATAAATAAGTACTCTTCGATTCTGTATTTCTGTATTGTTTTTAAAGTTGACATGTAATCTATTTATTTCTATTTCAAAATACCGTTGTTTGTGTCTAAGGTGGTTGTCAAAAGTCTCCTTTACATTCAAAATATTCAATCAGTGATGTTATCAATTTTGTCCACGTAAGGTCGTTGGGTATGTTTGTTAATAGTACTCCTAAACATAGTGATGTATAAACATTACAACACTGTTGAACAACTTGTACATTTAGGTTCATATGACAGCCTTATTGGGCATCTAAAAAATGGATTACATCGCTAAGTTACAAATAGCTTTTTCCACTGACCTTCCAAGGCGGTAATCCCTCGATTTTATTGTTTTGTTAATTGTTTGTGACAAGACAGACAGACAGACAGACAGACAAAATTAATTTATTTCCAAAAGGCTAAGAAGCCTATGAGGACAATATGAACAAATAAATAGACAGCGAACAGTGAAAACAATGATACATATATGCAATTGTGAAGTATTATTTGGGAAAGATAATGTTTTTAAAGCCGTGCTCTGTTTTCCTCTCTGCGTTTTGGGGGTCTGGGGAGGCTGTGTTTTCTGGGTGTGGCTATTGATGTTATGCGTGCTTCAATTTTTTAGGTAAACTCAGGTTTTATATTCTCAAATCCTCAGAAAATAAACCTATTATATTATCAATGGAACGTACACAGCTGATCAAAAAATGGTATTAATTTGCAAATAACGCAACGAAAGTCCCATATTCTTCATCAATTCAAACCTTAGTTTGATACGGATCAACATTTGCACTGTTTACGTGTGTAGAAACTGAATTGCGCTCAACCTAAGGCTAGGCGGCGTGGGTAGTTATATGCATTTTCATTCCTCCCACGAACAAGCTCAATCATACCGAACATACATATTCATATTTGTCATATTCATAATAAATATATTAATTTCAAAATTCCAGTGTCAAGCATTAGAATGTATTGCCTATTAACAATATTCAGCGTGGGCAGTCTGACGAAAATAATTAGAGAAAAAAGGAAAGATAAAGCTGTTCTCAACGAATACCTCAACGGATGAAAATATCAACATGTGCATAACCAATGGTCTACAATAGATACAAGTACTGCTATTTAGGTGCATTATTGGATATAATTATTAACCCTCTATTCCATATGCATGTTCGACCAGTGTAGCTCCGGATCAGCTGACGCATCTATGCCATCTATATCAGGATCTACACTGGTCGCTTCTAGGTCAGAAGTAACCTAATGAATGTAAAAGGGAACATTGTTGATCCTAAAAAAACGGCACGGATATGCATGCTTTTTTTATCTACACTGTTCGCCCATGGAATAACAGCCATATTTCATGGAATGAAATGTTTCCATATGGTAAACTCTTCACATAGGTGTGTTCTATTTCTGTAACCGACTTCAATATTTTAATTAAAGCAGCATCGACATACAAGCAAACTTGTAATCATACAGCTAACTCATAGCTGTCCAGGCTGTTTGCTAGCTTAGCACTAAAAAGCCGATGTTCTGGTTGCCTACTGATGTCTGTTAATATTAGACGCATATACCATTTACATTGTACATAAATCAATAAATGGTTCAAGTTACTTCATATAACTACGAATTATTGTTAATTGAACACGTACGATTGTTGTTATTTTACACGTTCTATATTTTTGTAGTTATATATTTGATTGTATTACATTTTTAATTTTAGAAAATGTACAAAACGGCCTCTTTAAAGGGAATAAAACACATTCTGTAACAACGGTCTCAATATTACCCACACAAGCAATTAATTAAACGCGATATCATGTCCTTATACAAAACCGCATTACCAGATTATTAAATGACAGCTGTTATAAGTGTAAACTATCAAACGTGCTAATTCCTTATTTAAGGATATTCTTACCTTCATTTCCATAGAAATTACTTCCTTTAATGATCATGTCGCTTCAAAGCAATCATATTTCGCCTGACAGGGTGTTAAAATTAAAATTAAATTTTCGAACGGATAGAGACACTTTCCAGAAATTAATTTCAGTGTCTTAAGTAAACAGACTACAATTACTTCCTGAAAGAATACCATTAAACATAACAATTATGAACAGACTAGAAAGAACAGTAAAACCTCATACAAATAGATTCCAATATTGTAAAACAATAAATATTCGTGTCCACTAATTTTCGTGGACTTATGTATCCAATGATAGTGCCTCTAGCTGGGAGCGAACCCGCACCGTCACGGCGACAGCGCCTAGCCCTGCAATTCCTGCGACGCAACCAATTGAGCTAACCGGGACAACCCAAAAAAGGTTGATCGGATAGCCCTGATATACGTAACAATCACTGCATGACATCGGTAACGGGTTAATTTACTGATAACAGTACTGACTATATGTACGGGGAGACTTTTTACGGCCGCCACACTGCACAAATAGCGCTACTGTGAATTTCAAATGATAGTGCCTCTAGCTGGGAGCGAACCCACACCGTCACGGCGACAGCGCCTAGCCCTGCAATTCCTGCGACGCAACCAATTGAGCAAGAATTCGAAATCAATTCGAAAAATACTAAAATGTAGTTTATAAAATGGAGATCAACGAATTAATGATCTCATGAAAAGGTGAAATATGCATATCAGGAATCGCCACATTCAGAAAAAACAGCCTCCCCACACAGTCAAGAAGAAGAGAGGGGGAGAGAGCATGGTTAATAAAATAATCAGTTTCAAAAAAGACACCACTAACAATAAACAAAAATGAGAACCCGAGGGGTTACCGCCTTGGAACGGTCAGTGGCAAATCAAATTGCCACTGGGGGTTTAAACCAGGTTCTAGGGTGCACCAACCTCACACTTGCCCCAACAGGTTCTCATACCACAAAACAAGTACAAGTTGTCTTGGTGAAAAGATTCCAACCCACTTATCTGCTTAACAATGTTGCATGCAAAAGCACACAAACATATAAAACATAAGAAGCTAAGAGCATTGCAAAGCCGAAAGGGGTACTCAATGATCTTACCGAGACCAGAGCTCCTGGAGTAAAATCAGCAAGAACACGATGACAGGGATAAAAGAAACAAATCGAGTTTCTAGGTTCTTTTAAGAAAAGATTTCCCCAATAACCTTCATAAACTCTTAAACCCCTGCCACCGTCGTGCAACCAAAGAGGTAAGCATAATGATCAACTGTAGAAGGGTTAATCACCAGGCCTGCAGAGCGCTGTAAAATATCATGTTGGTAACCTTCCTTTTTAAATTTACAGATGGTTTTTACGAATAACCGGGAGAAATTAACACTGCCTTTAATCTTTTTAAGTTTATAAATTAAATCACCATAAAAAAACTGGTTGTGAAATACCTTGTTGCAAAAGTGATTTTAAACTGCATTTGTATTTATGAATTAAATCTGGGTATCGGCGATAAAACTTGCAAAAGGTTTTCCTTAATTTGTGATACCGATAACCTTGTTTTAAGAGTTTTTCTGTAATGCAAAGATTACGTTCATTGAAATCATTAACATTGTTGCAAGCTCTTGAAAAGCGAACAAGCTGTGAGTTATAAACCCCATAAGATGTTGCACGGGGAACATCGCCGTCTAAAAACGGAAAATTTACTATATTAAAATTAAAATCAAGTGGTGTCTATCGGACAACCACTTATATGCTCACTAATGTAAGTGCATCAACAGTATCACGAACAGGTAATTTTCAACTAAAAACATTTTACTCGCATTCTGATTCAATGTGGTTGTTTACCTAGAACACTTTATAAAATTGAAATGAAATCTGCATATTAATATGGGAAAATTACAAATAACACTATATGTTAATGATATTTTCTAGAGTTAATGTTTGAGTTCAAACTCAGATATTTTATTTTCAACTCAAAACATGTTTTTTTTGAAAATTTGTAATCGGGATAATAGGAATAACATTTTTTCAAAACTTCTTTTAAAACAAAAACTATTATAAAAGCCAATTCCTAAATCAATCCAGTAATATCTTCTGATTTTTTAAATGATCACATTGAGTTGAGTTTAAAATTCAACTTTATAGTTTTCGTAATATTGGGACCAGGTGTTCGTCCACATCTGGTTTTCCTTGTTTATTACCACTGCTACAAAATTCATCTTGCATCCCTCCCCCCATGCAAGACGAGTCATGCGCTGTGGAGAATGTGCTTAACGATGAATGAGCTACATGTATAAATAATGAGTTCGAAGAAAAACTAAATAATACAGTAGAAGGTAGTTCCTTCGTGCCGGAGTTTCCCCCATCAAAACCTCGTACACATGATAGATTATTATATTTTTGTTTAAACGTAACTTTTAGAAAAACACTTTTCGTTCATGAAAATGAATCGAAACCACAAACTGTTTCTAGTAAAATAGCGTCTTTTGCATCGCCAACGTGTTTCATACAAATCTGATATAAACAAATAAAGGAAGACAAACTCCAATATTTCACTACGCGTTTCGAGTTTATTTGACTCTTCTTTAGGTGAATGTTATTGTATCAAAACTGATTAAATCAAAAAGAATATCATTCTAGCAATATTTTGATATAGTTCTTCTTCCGTTAGACTTCAAATTTACTTGTTCATCTCATTATATTAATAATAAAATTAATTTATTCAATATATAGTAACTTTTACTTACTATATATTCCGGGTTCGTCTTTTTCCGAATTTTCTGTGTCTATGTAGATCTGTTGAATTGAATCGCAGACGCAATTTGCCAACAAGCAAAGCAGTATTCCAAAGTAAAAAATACGTTCTTTATCCATCACTGTGAAGAAACTGTTTAACACTTTTTAACAATTGTTTAATGTTTGTCTAAATTTTCCCTTTTTGACTTAAATCTCGTTTCAAACGAGTGTTTTCTTCCTGTCCCGATGAAACCGTTTTCCGTCTTATTTTTTTTGCGACGAATCAAAGTCAAATCTCGTAAATTCTCGCCGAATATGACGCAGCGTTTTAGGAACAAACTCTCTTAGATAAAGTATATATTTAGATATTTTTTTAACTTTTTCAAGTGCACTAATTATTGATATTTTGAGATAAAACTTTAAAAAGATATTTCGATCGACATTGAAAGTGTTTTTAAGTATGGCAATCCCACCTCATGTCCGCTTAAAGTGATATTAATCTCATAAACATTTGGAAAAATGGAAAACTTCCATATTTCTTGTACAGATAATGGATTTTATCAATTTCACAAATGGAAAACAAGGACTCAATAAGTAAACTGGTGGTAAATTGGGGGAATTATTAGTCCTTTGAGTAGATGTAGATACTTATTGTAATGGTATTCTAAGACTATATTATACGGGCCATCACCATTTTCATTATAAATGGAATGTGACAAATTCCCGTGGTCTATTTTAGCCCCGAGTACGACTGCTCTCACTGCGTATCATAAGAGCGCAACATGACGCCCTTTGGTTGAAAAGCCATTCGGAAAACAGCTATTTTTAATTCAGTATTAAAATTGTACTTATATTTTTCTAAAAACAAAAACTTGAAACTTTAAAGTAATTTGTCAACCTTAATTCATTGAGTATTTAGTACCTAGCGCCAGATTTAAGAAAGGCGCGTTAAGGGGGTTTCTATGAATTATTAAAAAAGATTGTTTGCAGATTTCGTGAGTTTAATCGCAAATAAAAGTAGATAGCAACGAACAGGCTTGAATAAAATATAAACAGTTAATATCAAACTGGAGTATACATTGCTGATAAAAGTAAAAATTAAATAGCTTGAAACATTGAACAGCTTATTGAACACTGTGCTTATAAATATTTTAATCAATGCATATGTATTCGACATTATAGTGTTGTTGTTTATCTTATTATTATTATTATTATTATTATTATTATTATTATTATTATTATTATAAATATTTTAATCAATGCATATGTATTCGACATTATAGTGTTGCTGTTTATCATATTATTATTATTATTATTATTATTATTATTATTATTATTATTATTATTATTATTATTATTATTATTAAAAAGGTGTAATTTACAAGTAACGACAATTAAAGAAGTGTTTCGCAATGAAAAGCAATGTTATATTAATCCTTCGGCTGAACTATTTTAATTTTGAACGTTAATCTTCAATCAGAATTTTTCTTTGCTGAACCCTCTTTGGCAGCGACATTCAACATTCTACATTGTATGTGTACACATTTTTGTTGTGCATATCGTTGCTGGTTTTAACAATTAAATTATTGGCTTAAACAAACTGAAAATAATGCGCAAATGGGTTGGGAAATACAACTCAAACAACATGGTTTGTTTAGTGAAGTGCTTAATACTAATATATCACAAGCTTTTAATGTTAAACAGTTTTTGTTCACCATTAAATGTTCAAATGGTGTCAAAGTTTGAAACTAGAAGAAACGACAAGTGTGTCAAACACTTGATGTTAAAATAATGTTTATTAAACAAAGAATACAGTGAAAACAACAGAAAGTGTTTAAAATATGACTGGCCAGAAAAAAAGATGTGATTGAAATAAACAAATTTTAACTTTATTATAAAAAAATTAAAACAAATCAATATATTATTAATAAAATAACTCTCATCTAGTGTGTTTCTAATGGTGTTTTTGAGTTTTAAAACCACCATCAGATTTTCTTGTTGGCCTTGTCAAGAACAAATAAATGTATTTTAAATTTGACGAAACTGCCCGCAGTGAATTAAAGTTAAAGTAATAGTGAGCGAAAACTTTCAGTATTTTGTTCTTCGAATGATGACCAATTCTTATACAATCTGTTGAGAAATATTCCTCTACTAAACGTCCACAATGGTCCAGATTGTTATCTTAACAAGAATATATTAATATCCAGAATTTATTTCGATATTTTGAGTTCACGTAAGGTAGTTTGTTTGCTTTTTACGGTGTATGATTATTTGCAATATAACGAGAAAGTCTGGTTACTAAGCAATACTGGAATAAGAGATATCTATCATTATATGGAGAAAATGTACAGATATATTGAATGCGTATTATTGACTTTAAGTGATATTTTAAATGTATATTGCTCTTTATATTGAACAATGTTAAGACAATTAGCATATTCAATCTCTAATATCAACATACTCATTCACTCAATAAATCCACGTTATCAGCAGTTAAGTTTACATTGATGAAATTAACAACGATTAACCTTAGCAGACATTAAACAATCGACGGGTGGGCATTCTTGTTGTGTGTATCGTTGCTGTTAAAACAGTTCAACAATTGGATTATGCACATTTGAGATTGTGCAGTCTGCTTAAGGTATCGCAAACATTGCAAATGGCGAAGACAGGCTAAAACTTCAAAAATTCAAGGAAAACTTACTTCCTACTTTCACTTTCACTTTGAACCAGGAAGTAACTTTTCCTTGAATTTCTTGAAACCCCTAACATTATTTTGACGAATTGGCATTAAACATTGTAGAACAGCATATACTTATTTCAGGTATGAGTTGCTTTGGTATATTGTTCATGAATTTCAGAGTTCTCATGCAAACGGTTTTTCTTTTGTTTTAGTATGTGCTTGGTAATTAGAAAATGAATTAGACTAAATTGAGCTTGCAAACATTTACAACATCCATAGCTAAATACATTTCTTTACTAAAATCTAGGTGGCAATAAGTATTTCCCCCAAAATTCATTTTTGAAATTTTAGTCTGTTTTCGCCATTTGCAGTGACCTCTTAAAGTCAATACAGTAATACGAAGAAGAGCCTTATAATTTTTACTGTTTAATCCATGATTTGGTTAAACCCAGGCAGTTAATCTAATAAACTCTCGATAGATATTTTGAGACCCATATAATACTAGTAATTGTTTTAGATATATGTTAGTCGAAGCATAATTTATATTTTAAAGGCAATCATACTTCATTCCTACCCAAAACTGCTCGGCCTAAATGTCTATATCTAGGTTCGCCTCGTTCTTAAAGAGTGTTAAAGGAATGTAAATAGACACCGAAGGAGTTTTAAAAAAAAACAGTCGAGTTATTTTTACAGTTAAAATTAGACCATCTCATTGCAAACACTGTTTTGAATACTATGTTGCATATACCGTAAATAGCACACAGCTCAAAAGATAAATTTAACTACAACTTAAGGAAATGATTAATATATTAAACAAGCAACTTCCGGGTTTGGGTGTAACAAAACACGATATTGACATGTGCCCTCTTCTTTGAAAAAGGCTGTATTAACGTTAAGATACTCATAGGTATTTGATATATATACTTGAAAAACCGCACTGGGATTTTAAACATTAGATTATTGACTTCAAAAAATATTTACGTAAAATATTTATTGCTTTTTATTTGAACAATGCTAAGAAAATTGGCCTATTTAATGGCTAAAATAATTCAATTCATTCACTACATAAATCCTCGTTATCAGCAGTTAAGTTTTCATTGATGAAATTAACAACGATTAACCTTCGCAGACATTAAACAATCGGTGGGTGGGCATACTTGTTGTGTGTATCGTTGCTGTTAAAACAGTTCAACAATCGGATTATGCACATTTTAGCTTGTGCAGTCTGCTCAAAGTCAAATCTGCAATCCACATACTGTAGATAAAAACTCACTGCCTAGAGTCAATGCTGCAAGTTGCATGTCGTCACTTTTAGTTTAATATCCCAATGACTCCTTTTAATTTAAATGGTCGTTATACCATTTTTTCACTAAAGTAATGATATAAGATAGTGCACACTGCTTAATAATGCATGGTGAAGAAGAGCCTTATCAGTTTATTGATTAAGCTCAGGAGGTAAATCCAAAAGCCTGTCAAACTATAGAAGAATTGTTTCAAAACTGAAATTATATTGATAAAGGCATGATCACATGTAATGTCTTATGATATTTATTATACAATACTACAACCATATTATACAATTATTGCATTTCAGTAAGGTCGATATGGCGTAGCCCGAGGTCGATATTGCTTCGACAGGTCGATAAATCACCATATTGACCGAAACTGAAATGCAACAATTGCTTTATTATTAAATCTTAATTTTAAAATAATTCTAATTTTCAAAATTGCCACATACTTTTGTGCCTTATCATACAGTATGTTTTTTTCGTTTAGCTGCTGCAACTGGCAACATTACTTTACCATGAAGCATTGCCTGATATAATTACACAGTGCAATACCCAAATATCATAATTGAGCCAGTTATGTATTCCATCTGTCCTTTTGGCAGCAGTTTTACTTTTCTGTCTTTACCAGTAGGCGCCATTGTTGTTTACAACGGTTGTAATCCTTGCGACGTCACAGCGCTGTGACGTATTTCGTACCTAAGCCAATTCGCGCGTGAAATATTTCGCTCAGGTCAATATTTTATTAAGACTCCTCCCACGAGTCAATATCGAAATGTATCACTTATCATGTGATCACGTTTTATCCAATGAGAAACGTCAAACCAATATGATTTAATAATAATGTAAATGATTGCACAACTATGATCGCTTTAATGAAAAAAGAGTAAAATATGCATGATAAGAATTGCCACACTCAGAAAAACACAGCTTTTCCACCTAGCCAAAAAGTAGAGAGGAAAAGAAGAAAGCATTGGTTTATAATGTGACCAATCTCTAATAAGACACCACACAAAGTAAATGTGGAATGTACCTTTAAATGTACCATTTTCTAGAATCTGTATTTGGTATCAAATTATAGTTAAAGATATCTCTGAAATGATCTGGACATTTGTTGACGATTATGAATCCTATTACTGTACATGTCGTCGCCAACAACACCATCTACGCACGTTTTTAACGGTCTGTTAATGGCCCTAAAATCGTCGTGTTTTTATTATTGATCCAATTTTAAAGGTAGAGCTATATTCCACCTTAACGAAAAAGAAAACCGGATCGGTTACCGCATTGGAACGGTCAGTTGCAATGTTTTTAACTATATATAATATTCTTTAAGAATATTAAACATGCAACTTTTTTAAACATGAAATATATTCCGTGGTAAAAGAAAATGCGTTTCTAGTTTATTTACGTATATAAATATATCTTATATAAAAACATATTGTTGCGGGTTTCGCTTATACGGACTGCCATTATAATTTTATATGGATGCCTAATTACGTCAACTATCACATAATTGTTTTTCTTTTCAGTGAGTGCCTGAGCACTACTCCGATGCAACGACGATTGCACCAGTTAAAAAAACTAACGTTTAACCCTTTTTTAACTTGAATGAAATTGTGGGTGATGATATAAATAGAACCAAAATAAACAAATATGAAAATAAGAAGAATCTTTACGGTGATGTTAAATCATCTAAGTCCTTTTTATTTGGTGACACCTTTTAAATAAACGAATAACTCATTAATAAGCAATGCACCTTGTACTTAAGGCATATATATTTATTCTTTTACATGAAAATGTATGAAAACATGTTTTCTTCTGAAAAAAAGTTTTAGCTTTTCCCAAACAATTATGGGGACCTATGTTGAAGAGCTAATTTAAAAGAAATGAATTTTGAATAACATTTGGGTAAATCTTTAGTAAATTCTATTGGTCAGAAGATGGAAAATTTTTAATTTCAACAAAACATCTATTTTTTTAGTAAAAAATCATTTTCTGTGATTTTGTTTAATGAAAATAACTAATTTAAAAAAAAACAATCATTCTTAATTCGCGAAGCATATTGTAATTACTTGTAGAAGTAGTACTAAGAAGAAAATACTGGGTTTAATTGTGATTTATTTTGACTTTAATGATGTTTCTGTTTAACCGGGTAGGAAAACAAGTTAGCAAAACTGTAGCAATCATCTTTAACTGCAGATGCATATTTCGGATTAATTCGCTCATGAATATGGACCGCCATATATATCTTTATCTGCATACAAAATAACGTCAACTACCACTCATTCTTCTGCACTGTACATTTGTATCAACCTTGTCTCTTTACATATTAACTTTGATTTATATACTAAATATTTTATCAAAAGTTTTGAATTCCATAAATGTGTATTAATAGTACTAAAGTACTTAATAACCATTTCGATTTTTTTATATTGCTATAAGCAACTTTACCGTTTTTAAAGGCGATTGCGTAAGTTCATTAAATCAATAATATTTACTTTTTTAGATCTGAATAAAATTTGCATGATGTTTGGATCAATATAGCGAAATACGCTAAAATTAAATTAAAATAAATATTATAACAACACAGCACAGTATTTCACAGAAGTGATTAAGTACAAAACTGATATAAAAACGATTATATACGAAAATTAAGGTAAAGAAGTCTATCTAGAAATCGGTGTCAAACACCACATTCCAAAAATTGTTGTACGTTGCTAGTCATAGAATGCATAGCACGTTCCTAAACAAGTACTCAACATTGGCGAAATATTTGTTTGCACAAATATTTCATATGACGGAGGCTCATTATTGTCCAAAAAATGAAAGTGTTTTCTTTAGAAATATCAAATACCGGATTTTCCGCGTTCATCAGACCACAGGAGGGAAGAAAGCACTCCTCAGTGTTTATCCTTAACGACCATATTAATTTTGTCATGTCATACGTGTTGCTGGCAAATTATAGGTTCAACGAATGCCTTTCTTTTTCTACCGATTTTAATGCAAAGGGAAATTTGTAATGTTATTAATTAGGTAGGGTCATAATAAAACAGATTCTCTCCACTCATTCAACCAGGAAATAGGAAGATTAAATAATGGGTAGTATATTTTTTGTACACCATTAGGGAGAATGTTTTTAAACACTTGGTCACATGACTCATACGAGTGAAAAAAATCGTCTGTCACCAATGGTAACTAGTTTGTTGTAAACAAGGCTCTAGAAGTGGTCACAAATATTTGTATTTAAAAAGAACATAACGGCAGATTTATTATAGTTCCTTATAAATTTCTTTCATGTGCTAATTAAAAGTTGAAGCATCTATATCAGGAATAGCCCCACTCATAAACACACCCTCCCCACGCAACAAAAAAGAAGGCAAGAAAACGAGAGCATGGTTTTATATAATAATTGATTTCAAATAAGACACCCCAAAAATTGCAACTGGAATTAAAAATAGTTATTAAAGTTGGAAATCTACAATGTATTTTTTTCTAATATGATTTTAACTTATTAAACATATTCAAATATATCTTAAAATAACTGATGACGCGATGTCTTTCTTGTAGTTTGTAAAATGTCAGATGATATGGAAGTTAAAAGGACTGAATCGATATTCGTTGCTTGCCTTAGGGTATGAAAAATGTTTAAGTGTGTGAAGCCTCTATATGTTTTTTATATCCCGGTGAACCCAATGATTTATCGATTGGTAGATCCAATTAATTCCCAAAGTTACCACAATATTAAGAAGGTTTAATGATAAAATATTTTTTGTTCTTAATAGCGGTTGAAATTGCCACCCATGATGATGACTAAGCTAATGTAGACAGTATGTAAGCATTTTCGCAGTAATTTGTGGAAAAACTGCGTGCTGCATGTTTTTTCATCGCACCATAAAAATATTCTCAAAATGACTTTCCTGGCAGCAAACTGCAAAATGATTCCAAGTATTCAAATTTATTTGTCAAAAAATCTGTATGTTTACACTCATTTTGAATAGTAAATTGAATTCGATCTCGTAGAGGATAATCAAACATGTGCTTACATTCTCGTCCGATCACCCAAACCCGCCGTTCGAGACGAATCCGTCTGGATGAAATAAAATAGAAACAAACATTGTTTGAATAACCAAATTTTTATTAAATTGCTTCGCTACCAAACTAACACTAGATCCTTGTTTGAAAATTGTTCATGTTCGACAATCTAGCTAGTTGTAGTGATTGTAGTATATCGAAAACTATTTTTGAACAATTCCATGTCTTTAAGTTCTTAATCTCTGAGTGTTAGTTTCTATTAAGTGTTGTTGTTTTTTTTCTTTTTATTTTTGATAACATCTACCTATTTGATCAAGGCAAACAAGGTAAATTTATCAAAAGGCCGTAGAATTCCATAACAAAAAATAAAGTATCAGCAACGTTAGAAGACATCTATTAAAATAGTTTCACCATGGCTGCGGCGTGATGAGAGTGTGTGCTGCGTTGCAAACACTTCAAACGAGCACCAACAAATATCGTTCGGCGTAAGCGTACAGGGAAACGCTGTTTAAAGTAAAAATGTTAACAGTTAACGCAGGGGTTCGCAAGCATTTGGCTTTATAATGTTAAAATTTGCAAATATCCGTATAGATAAAAAAGGAATGCAGAGTTATCAAACATTGAAAGCTATGGAGATAACATTTGTAAAACTGAAGACGAGTACAAGTATAGTTCATATAGTTCAAACAAAGGATCAGGTTCTCGAAGAACTGATATTGGTCTTTAAATAAAATTAAAGTATAAGGAAAAATGTATATCAGAAATAGCCACTTTCAGGAAACACTCTCGTTGGAAAGGCAGCAAAACGCATAGAGGAAAATTCCAAATAATGATAATGCATTAATTTAATACAACTTTTACATCAACAATAACATTAAAAATATACAAAAATTTAAATCAATATGATTCAAACAGTCATTGTTCGTTGTCAAAATTTTCACAAATGTGAAAACATGCAAAAATGTTATTTTTGTCAGTTTTTATTTTATTTTTTTTTATTTTTCAATTTGGACACATCTTTCGAGGACCAAATCAAAAATCTTACCATGCATTTAACAACACTAAATTAGATTAATTAAATAAAATTAAATGTTAAATAACTATATTGGTCTTTGCCTGTGTATGATTTGAAATTCACCGAAATCAGTTGAATTTTTGCCAAAACATTGAGCATTTTGCAACATTTTAAAGTTTGAAACACATATGAAATTCTGATTCGTTTAGTTTAAATGAGAAAAGCATGTTCATTTCTTCTGTCAAGAAAACAACCATTTTTGAGGAAAAAGATGATTAAATGGAAACGTTTCGATAAAATATGTTAATTGGAATATTTTAATTAGCGGCCAATATGATTAAGCCTTCATGAATCTATCCCAATCTGAAATCCCTGTGTACTTGAGCCCTTAAATCAAATTTTAGATGCTTCTTCTGTTTTCTTCCCTATTCTCCGCTACCAAAACAATTTCTCTTCGGTACTTAATCTGCGCGAAACCTTACGAACAATTCTAAAATAAACAAAGAAATCTTGCTCATTGCAGGCAAACAGGAACATTTTTGTAATTGCTTATTATCAAGTTAACAAATTACAAATGATAAAATACTTACAATAGCAATTACAAAGATAACCAATTGTTAAATACATGTAACATACATTATTGCAAACAAATATGGTGCAACAAAAGGACTAAACTAAGATCAATAACATTGTTTATGCCGATTTGCGGCTATAAAGTCTCCCTGTGCATTCAATCATTGCTGTTATCAGTGACGTCCTATGAAGGTATTTGAGCACGATACGTACGTATGTTTACAGTACATCTAAATTATTTTTGTTTTATTTTATTTGAACAGTTCGGTCAGTTTTAATGGGTGTTTATTTGAATATTTTTTTAATCACCAGTAGAATATACTTTCTTGCTTAGTTTTTGCCTTGGCATTCTCTGTGATATGCAGGATTTATATTTTCAGATCCCCTGTCGAAATTTTATTCTATTCAGTTCCACCGATTGTTTTCTCGTTTAAGACAAACCCATTCTTTATTGGGGAGCATACGCTGGTCATGTAATGGTGTTAATCTGAAAATACCGCATTGAAGGTTCCATGTTCACCGCCATTAGAATACCAATTTTTCGGATGTTTAAAACGTGTACTTTTTACTGGACAGGTATAAATATTAAATTACACACAACCCGAGACTTGGCGGCATGAACAGGTTAAATCAAATCGATCCTGCAATATTTTCATAGTTGTTGTGTTCGGTTGAGTTAAATTTGCATCGATTTCTGCCAACTTTTGCTGCAAAACATTTTTAAATTAATTACTATCACCAACAGTTTTTATATTCCTACTGACTGAAACATGCTGATATATGTATCGTTCGAGTGAACAGTGTTTGAACGGTTAGAGGGCTCTTCGAATCACAGCCCAAATGAGTTTCCCGACACCCAGTTACAGAAAAAACACTTTACTGATTGTAGCATACATAAAATTACCATTGATGTCTTATTACCGTTGCTTACAGAAATATTTTTTTATAAACAGAACTATTGCAATGCCGGTTCGAAAGGAATTGTAATGTAATAAATTTCATTGAATGTGGAATTGTTTCAAATTGTAGGAATATTAAGAAAAATAATGTTGTTGTTTTTTCAATTTCCTAGGTGTGATGGTGTGTCTATTGCCACCGGAGCTAAACAGGTTGTGGTGGTGGAATACACTTGAATCGATAGTTAAAGGAAGACTTGTTCTGCTCGTTCTATTCTTTGCATTGCTGAATGTGTTCTGAAATAGAGTTATTGTTTCCTCCTGTATGGTTGTGTGGGGAGGTTCCTAATGTTGATGTTCATGATGTGCCTATTTCACTTTTTCATACAGAAATTTAAGTTTTTGATAAAATAGATTTACTGAACAGTAAACGTATAACATACGGCACATCATTAAAACTTAAAACTTTACACCATATAAATGGGTTTTATCGCTTGTACCACCAGAGTAGATCCAGATCAGCCGGCACATCCGTACTATCTGATCTGAATTGTGTACTTCTTGATCAGAAATATATAATTCTAAAAGCGAACATAGTTGATCCTGATAAGACGTGAACTTCTCAGAAATTCAAACTTAAAATAATGTTTGTGGGATATTGTAAATGACCCACAGTACTAAGAAGTCACACGTTTCGATGGTTTTTATACAGATATATACAAACTTAAGGGAAAAAAAGAAGAGAAAAACTCAATACTGTTAACACTGTGTGTTCAACGGGTCTTAATAAGGTGTTTTCAAAGAGTCATCATATAAATACCTGGAATAATATAAATAATTTTTTAATCATTCGGTTGAAAGACCGAAGTTTGACATATTCCAAGCTTGTAATTTCATTTTAAATTCATTTTCCCTGGAAGGGTATTATACGTATTCTTTTCGACATAATTTCTACAATTTCACAGTGTATATATACTTTTGAAATAAGCTTTTGAAATAAGCTTTCTTTTTTGAAGAACATTTTCTGCATTTCTGCGTTGTGTTGGTTTCCAGTATGTTTTGTAAATTTATCTTAAGAGTGGTATTTTTAGTGAAATGTAAAAACTACAGGATGGTACATACGAAGCCATTTTGATAAACAAAATATATTACTAGCAATTCATTACCTTTCTGACAGTGTATCATCATTTGGTGACATTTGATAAAGATCGATGGGTCATGCGTAGGTTTACGTGTTAGGAAAGTGTCAAAGATCTTATATTTATTAACAAAAAACGCCAATGTAAATAAACTGGCATCAATATCTTGATTCTTAACACGTGTCAGTGTCATTTATACAGGAAATTGCACGTGCATGATTTATCTGTTCATCTGAAAGCAACGTCTCTAATGTACGGTGTTCAGTTGAGGCCATCGTTGTTTCGCCCTGTCGACCTCATGGGCGAGAACACGAAACACGATGCGAGATCGTGAAACAACGATGCGAGATCGCGAAATAACGATGCGAGATCGCGAAAGAACGATGCAAGATCGCGAAAGTACCATGCGAGAACGCGATATGAATATAGCCCTCGCATCGTACTTTCGCGATCTCACATCGTTTTTTTTCGCGCTCAATCATCGTACTTTCGCGATCACGCATCGTGTTTTCGCGATCTCGCATCGTTGTTTTGAGATCTCGCATCATCGCGTTTTCGCGGATTTGTGTTCTCGCCCAAGAAGTCGACACCGCGAAACAACGATGGCCCCATTGGAATTCCGTACTAATGCGCTAAGGCAAATGATATGACTTTAAAAAATCGACCAGTTGCAAAGCCAATCAGGATCTCGTAGGGTAAAGGCTTATAAGGAAAATGCAACAACCATTGTAAAGATACATTACACTAACAAATAATTAGGTTATTTTCTCATAGATGAAACGGAAACTTTAAATGCCTCCGAACATGTTAAATTTATATGAAACTATTTCAGGCTCAGTTTGATTGAGCTGGTTTAAAAAGCAGTAATGAAAATGCATATTATTGACCATGCCGCTAAGCCGAGTAAAAGGAAATTTATATAAAAACAAGTAAACTTTACACTTTTGATTTATCCAAAACGATGGTAAATTGATAAAACAATGTATGAACAAGGCTTTCACTGTATTAACGATGAATTTTGTATCAGTTATTTTACATTTATGAAATTAAAGAATGAAATAATAAGTTTTAATTTAACAGTGAGCTTTTTTGTCGCCAATGCACGTTAAACTAACAGCGTGCTTATTCAAAATTTGGCTAATTTGCATTATTATGAAACGTACATGACCCAGTTAAAAATGACTTCATTTTGCAAAATAAAGGTAAAGTTCTATGTAATTGTATGGAACGCCTAAACTGTCTTACGTTAAGAAAAACTATTATGCTCGGTCAACTGTCATTATATTCAGTTAAGAAAACATTCTGTCTTGTGCTTAATGCATTATGTTGGCTTGAACAATAATTATGTTCATTTTTATATTATTCTGTCTTGTGCTAATACTCATTATGTTTAGCCATAACATTATACTGTTTAGTAGAACAATCATTATGTTAAGAGCAGTGTATTACTGAGAGATTCTTTCATTATGTTCAGTTGGAATGACTTGTTGTTAGGTAGTAGAAGTATCCTGTTCAGTTGCAATAATCTTCTGTCAAGTAAGTAATTCATTTTATTATACCTCACGTGATTAGTTTTCTATATAGCGTAATGTGACGTCACATGCTGACAATCCGTAATGTTACCCTCTTAACATTACCTATACGCCCGCTTGACATTACGAATCGGCCCTCGCGTGCGTTGAATACCGGGGCCTGAGTTTTAGTCATTCAGTTGACAGTTGAATTAATGTTTTATTGATTAAATTGACTTTTTATTTTGTGTTAATATCATTGTTGAATAAATTTGTAAAAGTTTCCGATTATTTTGTTCCGTATAATAAAATAGATATCACATCCTTCAGTGGGTGATAAAACGTTATGTTCAACCTTGACAGGTAATGTCAACCTCGGCAGTATAAATATCACATCCTTCAGTGGGTGATAGAACGGAATGTTCACCCGAGACAGGTAATGTCAACCGAGGCGTCACCCACTTAAGGATATGATATTTTTTATTAATGTCAAGAGGGTAACATTACGGATTGTCAGCATGTCACGTCACATTACGATATATAGTTAACTAATCACGTGAGGTATAATAATAGTATTTATATAATGTTTAGTTATGAAAATATAATGTTGAGGAGTTTCATCATTATGTTGAGTCGAAGCAGTTTATTAAGGAAATATTCTTTCATATTGTTCAGTTGTAATGACATGCTGTTGGGTGGCACAATTATTATGTTCAGTTTTGATAATGTTCTGTCTAGTGTGTAATTTATTATGTTCAATCGTGAAAATATACTGCTGGGTAGTTTCAACATTATGTTTAGTAGAAGCAGTGTATTACTAAACATAATGTTGACACTTCTCAACAGTATATTTACATGACCGAACATAAAGAATCACTCACTAGACAGAACATTATCATAACTTAACATGATACTTCTACCACTCAAGAGCATGTCATTGCAACTGAACGTGATGAAATAATCACACAGTAATACACTGCTTCGACTAAACATAATTTTAAAACTACTCAACAGTATACTTTCATGACTGAACGTAAGAATTATTCACTAGACAGAACATTATTTTAACTGAACAAGATACTTCTACCACCTAACAGCATGTCATTGCACCTGAAAGTAATGAAATAATCACTCAACACGACACTGCTTCGATTAAACATAATGTTGAAACTACTCAACAGTATAGTTTCATGAATGACAATAAAGAATTACTCACTAGATATAATATTACCATAACTGGACATGATACTTCTACCACCCAACAGCATGTCATTGCAACTGAACATAACGAAATAATCAATCAGTAAACACAGCACCCAACAACACGTTTTTTGACACTTGAAAATATTAACATCACACAACATGACATTTCATTCACAGGTCACATTAGAATTATCACATGGCATATCGTTTCTAGGACTCAACAGAATGACAGTTAACCGAGCATTATAGTTTTTCTTAACATAAGACAGTTAAGGCGTTTCATACAATTGATATAAAAACTTATGGTTCCCTTACAACGCTGATAACAATGCTTTCGAAATTTTGCCTCTAGCCAGAAACAACACTAGTTCTAGTGAAAGTCACTACTCACTAGTACTACAACATTCCATAACAAGTCTTTATCAAGGCATGTTTCGGAAACGTCCGAACTAACATCATCGACAGAAAGCGTGGATTTACACATCAATTCTTGTAACAGACTGTTGTCACACTGTTTTGATGATCGACTGGTACATTTAAAATCTACATTTAAGATTACAAAGCAACCCAGTCTTCTCAAATCTCATAACAATTTAAGTCTTAGAAATAGAAAAAGAAAGTGAATATAAATTCATCAAAATATGATGATCAGCCGTTATCAAAATAGACCAAATAAAACCTCAAAACACCATATTTGTTATTGCAACCATTTCTTCACAGAAAAAAGTTAAATATGCAGAAATGGCCACATCCAGAAGACACAGCCTTCCCACACAGCCAACAAGTAGAGAGGAAAAAAGAGCATGGATAATAAATAAGCAATTAAAAATAGACATTACAATTGATAAATGAGAGAGAGAGAACCCGAAGGGTTACCGCATTGGAATGGTAAGTACCAAAACATTTTGCCACTGGCGGTTTAAACCAAGTTGATATAAAAAAATATATGAAAAAAAGTTTCTTCCGCACAAAAAAATGAATTTATTTAGTTTTAGTTTACCATTTTTTTTCCTGGTTTTAATTTTCGTTCATTAAAGAATTCGCAAACCATATGATTTGATGCATTTAAAATTTTAACAATAAAACATATACAATAAATACACAAAACTCTAAGAAACGGTTTCTAGATATTTGAAAAGTTAAAAGTTGTTTCCTGTTAAAATGAGGTCAAGTTGTACTATAAGTTTGTATTTAGAAATTTGATTGTTATGATATTTTATTAATTGTTAAACAGATTATTTAAAAGGTATGTGTTGGCTACACAATGTTTATAAATTATCCCTTTCTGTATATTTGTTTTAAATACCCAAGTCTTTGAAAAACTATGCGCTTCCGCATCGAACAAATATTGTATTACGTGTTGCAGGCAAATTATAGGTTAAACGAATGCCTTTCTTTTTTCTACCGATTTTTATGCAAAAGGGAGTTTGTAAAGTTATTAATAAGGTAGGACCATAATAAAACAGATTCCACTTACTCAACCAGGAAAGATAAAGTTTAAATAAGGGGTAGACTTTTTTCTTGTACACCAAAAGGGTGAAATTATTAATCACACATGGTCACGTGACTTAGAAGATCTGAAAAAAGTCTGTCTTTGATGGCTACTTGTTTGATGTTTAACGCGGTTATAAAAGTGGTCATAAATATTTCATTTAAAAATGATCTTAAACGACAGAATATTGTCCTACAGATCCTTATCTGTTGGCTCCATTTGTTAACTCAAAATAAAAAATATATCGGGAAACAAGCGATGACGCGATGTCTTACTTACATAATCTTTCTAGTTTGAAAAATGTTAGACGATATGAAAGTGAAATCTTAAGGTCATTTTAAAGGTCTGAATCGATATTCGTTGCTTTCATTTGGGTATGAAAAATGTTTAAAGTGTGTAAAACCTGCATTCGTTTTTTTTTTATATCCCGGTGAACCCCAATTATTTATCAATTTGGTACATCCAATTAATTCCCATTGTTACCACAATATTAAGGGTTTATGATAAAACATTTTTGTTCTTAATAGCGGTTGAAATTGCCACGATGATGACTAAACTAATGAAGACAGCATGCAAGCATTTTCGCAGTAGTTTGTGGACAAACTGCGTGCTGCATGTTTTTACATCGCACATTGAAAATATTCTCAAAATGACTTTCCTGGCAACAAACTGAAAAATGAGCGCAAATATACACATTAATTTGTCAAAAAATGTGTATGTTTAAACTCATCTTGATAGTAAATTGAATTTGATCTCGTAGCGGATAATAACACATGTGATTACATGTGATTACATGTTCTTACATACTCGTTCGATCACCCCGACCCGCCGTTCGAGACGAATCCGTCTGGATGAATTATAATAAAAACAAACATTGTTTGAATAAAAAATTTTTTTATTAAATTGCCTCGCTACCAAATTAACACTAGATCCTTGTTTGAAAATTGTTCATGTTCGACAATCTAGATACTTGTAGTTTTTGTAGTTTATCAAAAACTATTTTTGAACTGCAAATCCATATCTTTAAGTACTTAATCTCCCTGTGTTAGTTTCTATTAAGTGTTGTTGTTTTTTCTCTTTATTTTTGATAACATCTACCTATTTGATCAAGGCAAACATGGTAAATTAGTAAAAATGCCACCGAATTCCGTAACAAAAAAATAAAAATTCAGCAACTTTAAAATATTTTCACCATGGCTGCGATGTGATTAGTGTGTGTGCTGCATCGCAAACCCTTCAAACGAGCACCAATGAATATCGCTCGGAGTAAAAGTACAGGGAAACGCTGTTCAAAGTAAAAATGTTTACAGTTAACGCAGGGGTTCGCAAGCATCCGACTTTGGAATATTATAAATTGCATATATCCGTATAGATAAAGAAGGATTGCAATGTAATCAAACATTGAAAGCTACGGAGATAACAGTTGAAGAACTGAAGACGAGTACAAGAAGAGATTATGTAGTTCAAACAAAGGAACAAGTTCTCGAAGATCTGATATTGGTCTTAAAATAAAATATAGTGAAATATAATGAAAATATAATGAAAAAAAAATAAAAAATATAATAAAACATAATGAAAATATAATGAAATATAATGAAACTATAATGAAATATAATGAAAAATAATGATATAATGAAAATATAATGAAATATAATTAAGCTTATCAGTAATGACCATATTAGGAAACACAGCCTCACCAGAAAGCCAGCAAAACACAGAGATGAAGAAAATGCAAATAATAATTATATGAATTAATTTAAATACGATTTTGTACATAAAAAAATAAAACATTCAAAAAGTTAAGCCAATAAGTTAAAAACAGTTTGTAAACTGGCTGTAAAATTCAAAAGATGCAAAAACGTTTTCAATGTTGGCACATCTTTTGACCAAAACCAAAACTTTACCATGAATTACAAACACTAAATAAATTAAATTAAATTAAAATGTTATTAAGTACATGTATAAATTAAGAACCTGTTGGAACAAATGTAAGGTTGGTACAACCAAGAATGTCGTTTTAACCCCCAATGGCATTGTTTGCCACTGGACGTTCCAAAGCAGTAACCCCTCGTTAATTGTTTGTGGTATCTACTTTGTACTTCATGAAATATGCATGCTCTTTTTTCTCTCTTCTTTTTGGCTGCAAAAGAAGGCTGTGTGTTCTGGATGTGGCCGTTCCTGATACGCATGTTTCATTGTTTTTACAATATATTGGTTGACGCCTGTGTGTAATTTAAAAATCACCGAAGTGAGTTGCACATTATCCAAAAAATAGTATTTGCATCAGCTTTTAGTTTGAATAACATGATTTTTATATTATTTTTGTTTGGATGGGAAGGGCATCTTTTTTTTTTTTTTTAATAATTGGACTATTTGCTGATTGCAGGAAAACAGGAACACCATTTATGTAATTGTTTTATTCAATTAAATAATTTACACATGTTAATTAATTATTATAACAGTTACAAAGGAAGCAGTGTAAACCAATTGATTAAAAACATACGTTATTTTTGCACGTTGTATTTGTTTCATTTATGTTTTGTAAAATTGCAATTTATCTTTGATTTTTTTATTGAACATTTTTTTTTAAATTGTACAAATGTAGGATGGCAAATACGAGGCAAATTTGATAAACAAACATATATAACAAGCAATTTATGACCTTCCTGACACTGTATCATCACTTGGTGACAAACATCATTTTTATAATTTAGTTAAGATAAAGTTGATGGATATTAATTGGTCCTGCGTAGGTTTTCGTGATAGAAAAAGTATCACATATCTTGAATTTATTAATGAAAGAGCACCAATGTTAATCAATTGAGATCAATACCTTGATTCATGACCAGTTTTACTGTCATTTATACAGGAAATTGCACGTGCATGGTTTGTCGTTAAGAACATGTTAATCTGAAAGCGACGTGTGTAAGGCGCAATAGCAAAATGTGACAGGACTTTGAATCAAGTCCTTGTGACTTTGAAACAAGTCCTTGTCCAAAATAAAAATTTCGATCTAACATCATTCACAGCTTGTCATAAAAATTTCGATCTAACATCATTCACAGCTTGTCATGCTCCCTTTCCTCTCTACCTTTTGGTCGTGTGGGAAGCAGGGTTGGCACCAATCGACCGCCCCTGGTTTTAACAGGTGGTTTTAACCGGTTAAAACCGTTCCGGTCAATACTACCCAAATGGTCAATACTGGTTAATTGAACATTTTTTCAAGATTTGTTTTTAAGTTTTTATCAAAGAAAGGAAGAAAACAAACAATTAAACTTTTATTTTATGTCTACTTAAGTTACAAAGGGTGTATGAAAATTCATAATAATGAAACAAAGAATGGACATTTGTTACTCACAACAGTATTCCAACAAAATGATTACAACATTTTGCACCACCACCGTACATATCTGTGCACATATAAACATTAAAAATACATGCTCACATTGTAATATTTCATATTAAATAATCACCAGCTACATGTAAATGTATTTCACTCAGTTCATAGTCAGTGCACTGTTTTCACTTTTACCCAGATCATGATTTGGGAATGTTGTTCTACCAGTCAAGCTCATTACTACGCCTAAGGGCTATTGTAAGGGTCTACAGGATTTTAAATGACACTATTGACCGGTAATAGCCACTATTGACCAGTATTGAACACTGGCCCGGACAAAACTCAATTGACCGGTCAATAAGCCAACCCTGGTGGGGAGGCTGTTTTTTATGAGGCCATTCTGAATATGCATATTTCATTTTTTGTTAAACATTTCCAACTTTTTGAAATTTAATACGATTCTTCCCCGGACACTAAGACCAAATAATGGTTTCGAACGCAACCGCAATAAAGAAACCCATATCTTTTTTTTATATTTTGCATTTACCATAACTATTTCTTCAAAACGTAAGTTATGGAAAATATCGATGAAAGGGAAATAAATGGGAAATATCGTCTGTAATAAGTGGTTGAAGGATTGTTTTCCTTAATCTTTGTTTTGCGTAGTTTACATTTTCGTGCTCTTTGAGAAATAAGTGCGATCAGAAAATTTGAAATTGTAGGAGGTGTGTTCGTAAATTTCTTAGAAAAAAAAACAACAACAAAAAACTAAGTGGTTGCTGTTTACAGTAAATTGTATATTATCGTAATCGGTAGAATAATTCTGATGCACATGTAAAATACTATAAAAATACAAAGAACTATAGTAAATTATTTTTAAATTAATGAATTAACTTTGTTTTCATTTTCTTTACTTAAATAAAATCGGCATTATTATTTGTATTTTCCTACTCCCTCTTATTCTCTTGAAAAAATAAATTTCTCCTACTTAGATGTATTTCATTTTAGACGAACTAATTTATGAACTATTCGTCAACTCTATATTCTTTAGGCGAACGGTAACGAATTACATTAACTCATAAGATGAGTCTTCTGAAGAATACATTTATTATTTTTTTATTCTTGTTTCGTTTCTGACGTTTTATTCGAAATATTTGAGTTGTTGAGTTCTTTATTTACTCGCATTTTTATACGAAATATTTTAAATATAATATGTTAACTAATAATATTAGTGGACAATGAATTTCGTAGCCCCACCTCCTCTCCCGTTCCGCCCCGCCCTCACCCCACATCTTCCTAAAATACAACGCAACACAACAGCAAACCAACAAAACATTATTTGTAGATTAAGAAGAAACAACATCAACAAGAGCAGAATTTTCTTCAAGATTATGTTGTATGTATCTTGAATGTATTTTGTTTTAATATTTTGGCCAGTTTAAAGATGGGTTGTTTCAATATCCCAGTCAATATAGTTTTGGATATTGTTCAATCACCCCAAGGATATAATTCCTGCTTTTAAATGTTTGCCTTTGGCGTTGTATGTGATTTGAAGGATTTATATTCTCAGATCCCCTTTCGAAACTCCATTCTCTTTAGTTCCGCCCATTGTTTTCTCGTTTAGGGAAAATATGGTCAAATCCTGAACTTTTGTAGGCAACTTTGGTCTATGCCTAAACCCATACCAGCGAGTACCTTCGCCGCTGTTTTTGTCACCGCCCTTTTGCTGAAGAACATGTCATCATGTACTCTTAACAACTTTTTAAGTATACACATTCGTATCGGAGCATTGCTGGCTTGATAATTGTGATTTTGCTCTGAAACTAGCATTACACATGCAATAAATACTAATTGGTTTATTAGAAAAACAAATATTCAAAATGACAGACAACTGACTGCTCACAATCATTTAGAATACTGGCACCTACAGAATACAAATTCACAACATCAGTCAAGAACGCGTAAGACCATCATCATTTCATGGAGGTAATACAGTTCTGGACGACTCGTTGGGAAATCCTTGCCCATTTTCTTCGCGCCTTTTAAGTTCAGACCACCAACAGATTTGAATTGATTGGAGGTGTGGAAGGACAACCAGAAAAAGGACTTGTCGCAGATATTCCTCGGAATTTAAGTTCATTTGGTTTAGAACTGCTGCAGTATTCGAAAGGCGCGTGCATTATGGAAGTCGATAACTAAACAGTGTAAAATAAAGACTTTACTGTCATATGATAGGTATAACAGTTGCAATTTCGTGCTAACCAATATGAAACATGTCGGGAGGAAAATAGTGTATACTTAGAAAAGTTGTGAGGTGTAGAAAGATTGTTTCCAACGTTTTCAATCGTTATATTTTGTTGTTTCTTTTAATTGTACGCAAAAATCAACGTTATATAGACTTTAAAACGCCGTCGTGTATTATCCGAACGCAAAAATTCTGAATTTACGTTATCTTTAATTTTTACGCAAAAAGTAACCCGAAGACACCCACATTTTATTTCAAATTTCGAAAATATAAACATCTTGTTTAAAAAATGTTAAATATAACAATAGTTCACCGTCTGCTTTTGCGCTTATATTACGTCGAAGACAGAAGGAGTACGCTAAAAACGGGGCCAAAATGCTCGTGTTACGTAGATTATTATGAAATTCCTAGTAAATTGTATGTCTAAATTCAAAGATTTCACTAAAATCATATTTTATTTGTACCGGTGCATTTTCAAGGCAAATTTCGTATCATTTTGGCTTAAACTACATAGTAAAATCTCTACGTTTAGGGAAAATGGAGTAAATCAGGATGTCTTTATGTTTTTCAATAACCGTCGTAGGCAAGTGGAACTATTTTGTATATTTTAATCAAGCAATCCTCATACATTATTCTGACCAAATTTCATAAGATTTGGACAGTTTTTATTTCTTGACGTCAAAACTGGGTGAGCAACGTGTCCAAAATTTACGTTCAGGGGAATCTATACAGAAGAAGTATGACTTATCAGAGCATCTTTTTTTCGAGACGTATATGAATCACGACAAAAATACTTTCATGATATTTACCAGTAATTGATCGGAAAGATTGTTGCGTAGCTCTGGATATATTGCAAACAGTGCTTCTTTAACTGTCGACATGAGCTGGATTTCTTCTGGGAAAGAAACTGAAAACTCCGAACAATGTAAACATAGTAGATCAATTAAAAAGTAAAGTTTACTAACATTACAATAAGTGTCTGGGTAAAAATACAATCTACTTAATGAACTTCTGACATGGTTCCATCTAAGAACCACGCGAGGTCCTTCTTTTAGTAGAGAGTCTATTTCCCGGCACAGCTCGGACCTCTCACTAACTGTCACTCTGCCAGACAGTAAATTCCTCTCTGCTACCATATAACTTGGCAACCGTTTCATAATCAAACAAGATCGGAGCAACTTCAGTGATGTCTCAAGCGCTTGACAAAGATTTTCTTCGATGAAATAGTTTCCAGGCATTTGTTCTGACATCCACAAAACAATATTTTTCATCACATACGATGACATTTCTTTACAGATAGGTTTTAAGCAGATATTAGCTATCTTCCTCAACAGAATAAGCAACTTGGTTTGACAGTCATTAAGGCTTTGTACAAGCCTTATTTCCGCTTTTGTGAAGCAGATTCTCCATTCTAAGTTCTGCCATTCACTTTCCTTATATCCAACAGGAACAGCATGAGCTTCCATACGGGAAATATCTCGTATGACGTCATCAGATGGAAAGTCATTACGCTGCCGATCCATCCAGGGCCGGAGTATATCAGGACAATCACAGAGTATACCTACCACTGTGTCACTGCTTATCTGATAATATTTTTCGTAATAAATCATAGGGCACGATGGTCCACTAAATTTTTCTGAAACTTTAACTATGGAACTGTCTCTACTGTGTGTTTGCTTACTTAGTATTCTCCACTTATCACTTGGCAGGTACGACAATTCGCATGTCGAGTACATTATAGATCCGATCCCATTATCGTTAAGAGGTCTGTCGTAGAACAATCGTGCATATCCCGGAGATGTGTCGACAATGTTTATCTGAAATATTGTTCGACTCCTCTCGTGAATATAGTTCTGAGGGCTAGTTGTGCAGATAAATTCCGACACAGTTACTAGTAAATCAAGATCATTTTCAAAAGTCTTAGACAAACCCTCGGCCTTACTACCCGAAATGATTACTGTTTCTTCCTTGTTTCGTATATTCCAAATAGGCTGTTTGCATGTTTCCTGCCGCAAGCGTACCATCGGCAAGCCATATCCAATGTTATCCAGAGTCCGTGAAACCAACACCGATGTAGCTGCATTCTTCCACTTTGCAGAAGAAAACAAGCAGCAATTATGTTCATCCATTATTTACGTAACTTCGCAATGACATTATGTCCATCCTATAAGCCCAAGTAGCTGTAATAAAAAAATATTACAATACGGTATAGATCAAACGTAAGAATAAGACAACAGACAACACAGATTATCGGTTTGAAAAAATCTTGGGCAATATGATACATACAACAATATTGTATCCTTTTTGTCTAACAAACTTAATAAGTATGAGATACCTGTAAACTTTTTCAGCTTTTACCCGATACTAGAGTCAAAATGAGTCGAAGCCTCTTACGTGTATCAGCTTGATCGTGAGAGTTTGATATTCTGAGAAATGATCTTCTTAATCATTAAACAATCAATCTCGATTGTCGTAATTTTGTTTTAAAAAATATACAATAACTTTCTTAGTTGCTTTTCAATGTTATCGTGGCGGTTAAATAGAATACTTTAATCGACATTTATTTTGATGACAACAGTTCTGGTTTTAATCTATCAGAAGGGGTATACCTCAAATCGTCGACAATGAGGCTTCTGTTTAATAAAAGTCCTCTGCTCAAACACAATTTTTGATAAACATTTAAACAAAATCTTCCTGTTATCAGGGAAGTGTGCTTAATATCACCATGAAATGCTTAGATAATGAAGAATATACGTTTCGAGTTCAACCTCTAACATTTGAATTTTTAAATGCTCAAACAGTTTTCTAATAATTTTGTAATAATAATTTACTAACAATACATTTTCGAAACTGCATTGTAATACGAAAAAAGTTCGTATTTCCAAATCCAATAAGGATCATTTTAATATTCACTACTTTAAAAACGCTTCTTTGTGTTTATGTAGTAAAATCAAATTCAACCTTTTTGTGGTAAGCGTTTAATTAGCAAGAGTTCGCTTATGGTTGATGTCGATTAATTGCCTTACAATATTTCGAATGTTTTTTTTTTAATGTAAAATGTGCCTGTCTGCAATGGCCACATTTAAAAACACATATTTCATTCACAGCTAGACAGTAGCATGAAACAATATAGTTATTTCAGGTATGAGTTTTGGTATATTGTCCACGAATTTCAGTTCTCATGCAAACAGTTTTTCTTTTGTTTTAGTATGTGCTTGGTAATTAAAACATGAATTGACTAAATTGAGCTGGCAAACATTAGAACATCCTTAGCTAAAAATATTTCTTTACTAAAATCTAGGTGGCAATAAGTATTTCCCCCAAAATTCATTTTGAAGTTTTAGCCAGTTTTCGCCATTTGCATTGTTTGTGACCCCTTATATGTTATTACTTGTGACAGATATATATGTTTGTTATCCTACAACAAAATTGTTATACTTACATTTTGTCTCTATCCCATAATTACGTTAACAACATAAGTGAACTTGTATTTTATTTTATTTTATTCGAAAGAACCATTTTGATGTCCAAAATGTTTTTGTCACGACAGGAAATTTTATATATGTATTTATTTACACAAACGCGTGATCGATAAAAAGTTAAAATGACAACGCAAATCAAACACTGTCGGTATATGTTCTTTCTTAGGTAAGGCTAAAGCAATCTTCTGTTTCTCCAGCACTTTGTTGAAGAAAAAAAACGAACGCGAGAGGGCGAATATTTTTATTGTCTCAGATTTTTTTACTTCTTGTTTTCAAGTACAATGTAGATAGCAACGCTTATTATGCAAATTTAATCTAGATTGCCCTTAATAACATAAATACTTGAATAGCAAGTTTAAACTACATATATTTTAATAAAACACACTTAAAATTTTTCAAAAATTCCAAAACGTTTTGGCCAAACGAATGTAACAAACATACAGGCGGGTAGTTTGCTATGCCCCCTTGAAGTGAACGGCATATAGAGTTGTACGTACCCAAATATTTCTGGCATCAACTTCTCATAAACTATGGTGGATTTCTTTCAAACTTGCTTAGATGATTAAGTAGGATGTGCAGATGATCGCAAAGAAAATATTTTTTCATGAACCATTTTTCCAGAATTATGGTCCTTTGCTACAAATGCTGTTGTTGCAGTGTGGGCATCAGTGTCCAATGACACATTCTAGTTTTTAGCTCAATTTCAATTGGGCTTAAACTTCTAACAGCGGTGTGGGGACATTTCATGCAAGCCCAAGCACGCTAGCCAAAATATCAAGCAGGTCACCGGTTATTAAACAGGGCGGCTGACAATAGATGTTGGCCGGGTTGGGACATATTTCAATAAGTTAATAATACAGTTCTACTTTTCAGCTAATCTGAATTGTTACATATTAACTGGTACATGACAAAGTTTGGGGAGACATAATTGTCTAGGACAGAACGAAGTCTTTATTTTTATTACTTTTCTTTCCTTTTTAGCAATATCATTTCGATTTTTGCTCTAGGCACAATTTGTTTCTGTCCCTTCATTTTTTATAACTTGGGTACTGTCCATCTGTAAAAAAAATCACTAATTAAGCTTAATATTGAAAATAATACTTCCATATCAGTTTTCCTATATCTATGTCTAAAATATTTCAGTATTAATTATATCTTTTTCACAATTTGCGAACGTATGGGGATCATAGACAGTAGGAGATTGAAAATGCATGTCACTGATGCTTTACTAAAGCACTGTTTGACTAATAATTAAATGTGACTGAGCTCTATGTTTAAGAAAATTAATATTCAATATTACCATACTAAACCTTAATAATTTAGGTGCGATATTGAAAACCCTGTATAATTATATTTAAAAAAGTCGCGAAAACATATGACAGAATTTGCGATGTTGCAATTTGATGACGAAATATCATAGTTTTGGCAACATTCTTGGTTAGTTTTGTCACTAGTTAAGTTTTAGTTGCGATCATATTTTTAACATTAACCTGCTTCGATTAACCTTTATTTAAGCGAGGGCTTAAAAACAAATGCGGCGAGGCCTGAGAAACGGAAGATTTTTTTGCCAAAATATCTGCATATTAAGTGTTTTATCAGTATAATAAAGGAGGGTAGACTCAGGTGATGTTTCGACAATAGATTTAAGTGATATGTTATCTAAGTTTTTATAACTGTCCTCTGAGTTGTATTGAGGAAAGTTGTGAAATCATCGAGGAAGTGATCATTATTGTTGTTACAGATAACATTGTTTATGTGGCTTTGTTCATGCAGATGATATATTCCAAATATTAAGTTCATAGGTCATGTACTTTCAAACTTATACGCAACATTAGGTTTCGTATTAACGTTATTTGAAAGAGGCGTAACTCAAAAAAGAGTGAAACAAGAGTTATCATTCTTGTTGTCAGAAATGGTTTTGTTACAACAGATAATATATTAAGTTAATGGAAAAAGAACTTTCAAAGTTATAAGCAACATTTACTTTCATTAAATTCATTTAAAAGTGGAATAACTAAAAACAAGAGTGATCATTCTCGTTGTCACAAATGGCATTTTTCATGCAGATGATATATTCCAAATATTAAGTTAATATGACAAATACTTTCAAAGTTATAGGCAACATTAAGTTCCATATTTAAGTCTTTGAAAGGGACATAACTCAAAAAATAGTGAAACAGGAGTTATCAATCTTGTTGTCCCTGATGGCTTTGTTCATGCAGATGATATATTACAAGTATTAAGTTAGTAGAACTAGCACTTTTAAAGTTACAGGCAACATTAAGTTCCATATAAAAGTCATTAAAAAGGGGCATAACTCAAAATATAGTCAAACAGGAGTTATCAATCTTGTTGTCAGAGATGACTTTGTTCATGCAGATGAAATATTCCAATTATATACTTATAGGATAAGAACTTTCAAATAGGCAGCATTAAAGTCCATATTCAAGTCATTTGAAAGGGAAAAAAACAAAACAGGAGTTACCATTCTTGTTGTCACAGATGGCGTTGTTCATGCAAATGATATATTCCAAGTATCAAGTTAATAGGACAGTTACTTACAAAGAAAAATGCAACATTGAGTTTCATATTAAAGTTCCATATTAAAGTCATTTGAATGGGGCATAACTCAAAATATACTTAAACAGGAGTAATCATTCTTCATGTAACAGAGGGCGTTATTCATGCAGATGATATATTCCAAGTATTAAGTTAATAGGACAAGTACTTTCAAAGTTATAGGCAACAATAAGTTTCATATTAAAGTTCCATATTAAAGTTATTTGAAGGGGTCAGAACTAAAAAAATACTGAAACAAGAGTTATCAAACTTGTTGTCACAGATGGCGTTGTTCATGCAGATGATATATTCTAAGTATTAAGTCAATAGGACAAGTACTTTCAAAGTTATAGGCAACATTAATTAAGTTTCATATTAAAGTTGGGGGACTACCGGACGACGGCACTGCCGACGACAATAAGGACGACGTCGCCGGACAATAACATCCCTATGTGTCTACTTGCTATCGCAGGCGACAAACAACAAGAAATAAACTTATAACTGGCATACAGCAAAAGAAATATACAAATATGTTCTTGGAGCTAAGAAAACTTCGAGTAGTATAGATATGGATACTTTTCAATCACACCAAGGATATACTTCCTGCTTTTTAAATTTTGCTTTTGGCGTTTTTTGTGATTTATATTCTCAAACCCCCTATCAAAATTATACTCTGTTCAGTTCCGCCCATTTTTTTCTCTTTAGGGCAAATCCATTATTTTATCCGGGGCCCATACGGTGTAAAGGTATCACTCTCAAAATACCGCATGAAAGGTTCAATGTTCACCACCAGCATTATTTTTATATTTGTCTTGTTCGGTGACTTTTGAAGATCCATTTTCCTCTTCTACACCTCAAACTGTTAATATAACTTTGATGCAATTTATAAACCTATTTTTAAATAAGATACAAATGAGTGTAGATAACCCTAAAGCTATACAAATACGGCTGCAGCGCCTTGCCAATCATGCAAGAGACAGACACAGTACATACCATCTGCATCCTCAAAACGATAGTTCAAGTATGACTAAATACTGATATCCACAATGATTGGCATTCGGCATGGTTTGAAATTAGCATATTACCATCAAGGGAGATAATTGAAACTGATAAACTACTCTGAACATTGTTTATCATTATTCACTATTTTCATCTCCTCTTCATCATTTGTTTGCTAACACAGATAAGGAATTATGTGAAGTTATGATAGGATCATCTGAAATAAGAATCTCTGGAAAAAGCGGTTCCATCACTTCTTTCATAAACTTATCCATGATATCACTATCAATTTCTGAATTATCACATTTAGCGGCAATATAAAACATTAATTCAGTAGCAATAATCTTATCACTGAAATTGCAATACCTAATAGGGGAATCATACAAACGATTCATTGCACTTCTGACTTTTCTCCACCGAAAAATCATCTGAGGCCCTTCACTCAGAAGAGATTCTATTTTTATACACATCTTCGACCTCTCTTCTAATGTCACTCTCTCAGCAAGCAGATTTCTCTCGGCCAACATATAACTTGGCAATCGCTTCCTTATCAAGCAAAAGCTGATTAACTTCAGTGAATGTGATAGAGTTAAAAAAAGATTTTGTTCTGTAAAGTAATTACTAGGAAACATTTCTGACATCCACAATACAATATTTTTCATCAAGTACGATGTCATTTCTTTGCATGTTGGTTTAGGACAAAGCTTAGCTATCTTCTTTAACAAGATGAGTAGTTTGGTTTGACACTCATTTAGACTTTTAACAAGCTTAATTTCCGCTTTTGTATAGCAGATTCGCCATTCTAAGTACTGCCATTCACTTCCTTTATAACCAACAGGAACAGCATGTGCCTTCATCGCGGAGATGTATGACCTATTTTTATTTTTAGTATTCTCGTTTGATTCACGTGAAAAAAAATGCTGGGGATATATTGTACAAATCCAGCCTGTCGCAGCAATGAGCATATCAAAATCACTTTCTAGAATTTTAGTCAACCTTTCAGCCCCGCTACCTGATATCATGGCTCGTTCACCTGGATATAAAGCATAGTTTTCATTGTCCCTTTCAAACGTTTTTTGACGCAAACGTACCATAGGCAAGCCTTATCCTATGTTGTCTAAGGTGCGAGATAGTAACAATGATGCTTCTTTACTATTCCACATCTCGGTAACAACTAAGGACAGTATTTGCAAGTTTATGTTAATTCATATGCGCATTGCCTCATCATTTGTCTAAGTACATGAAAGGTAAAGTGTAAAATGTCAGCAAGTTATCAAAAAATTGGTGAACGCCAAACAACAATCTATCAGTATGGTAAATAAAAAGTTATCGTCATTTCAAATTATTAAACATAAAAAAGTATTGGTTGTCAAAGACTCCTCTTTTTAGAGATAATTTTATTTTAAGTTTTACATTCATCTTTTGAAATCTGAAATATTAAATTCCTTTTTTATGCTCACCGAAATTTTCAGGAGACCATATGGTCGCACTTAGTTCGTCCGTCCGACCATTCAAGCGACCATGTTTGCGTCAGTTCTTTTACCCGTACTTCATACATTCTCCTGAGGATATCTTTAGAACCACTGAATGTAAATAAAACTTTGAAATTGATAAAGGGCCACAATGTTATGTGCAGTGCAAAGAAAACATTACCTGATTTAGTATTCACATACTTATATTCCTTTATATTTCATATAACAAACTTTTCTGGAATGTACATTTCTATAAATGTGGGAGAAATCTTTATTACCCTTAAAATATTGAAAACATGCACTTAGAAAATGTCCAATGCACACAATTCATGAAAATATAAAGTCAGTTTTTACAGACTAATGTCCGTTTTTTGTTTGGATTTCATGTAAAAAAAAAACTTTCTTTAACTGGGAAATGAATTTAACACTACGGTTTGCTGTGCGTGTATTTTAAGCGATTACATACACCTGCCATAAGACAGCATTTTGGGTTTTGAGTTTAATGTACCTGTCGTGTGGTACATTTATTTCATTATAACGTTTGTAATGTCTGTTTTGAAATTTGATATCCATGGATACTATATTATTTGAAAATTTCCGTCAGTTTATCTGTCCATCTGTCGGTCTGCCAACAAAACCAAGAATGTATGTTTTTGTAAATAATCATCTCAGGATCACATTACATCAATATACGAAGAAAACTGATACACCCTGGCCCTTTCCGAGATAAAACTAAACTGTTCACTGCCTTTTACTTTGGACTGCGATAACCTTCTAACGTACATTAACCCGTCCCGATCTACCCTGGATTTTGTAGTTTTTTGTTATAACTTGGGACATAGGTATTAAATTTAATCCCTTTTTTATTATTAAAATTTTACAGATGATATAGATTGAATTCGCTCATTATTAACGTTACTGGTCGCAAGTATTACGATTAATTAAAAGGGAACTTTTGAAGCCACCAAATCAAACAATAAACATATTATAGTTTTAGTATGGTTAGAGCTGATGTCCACAACGTAATTAAAAGGATGAAAACATAACAGAAAAACGAATAAATAACATTTTTAAAAGCAAAAGCGAAACTAAATTATACGCTTACAGTGTTCTGTATCCGCTAAGTAAAAATCTGTGAAATTGAGAACTAGAAGGATTTTTATGTCTGAATTACTATTCCGTGACGGAAAAATTCCATGACTGTATGTATTTACACAAACAAACTTAAAAATGCGACGCAAATGAAAATGCGATTTATATTTTTGATATTAACAGGGGCATAGTATTTCTATTGTATTGAGAGTTATTTTCCAATATCAACTACAAATAATCAGTTATAACCTGGTTTAAAATCAATTATATCTGTTAAATAAGACGATTCGTTAAAGTCATAAAGAGTATTGTATGGAGTAAATATTGTCGTGCTGATTCATGTGGAATTCAATATATTCCATATACAGTCTTAGATATCTAAATTTATTTAAAACTAAATAAAACTAAACGACGGATGACGCAGATCTTATCCTTTTATATACAAGTGTAATTTAAAGAGGTGTAGGTGCTGTAGTTTTTTTAAAATGTAACTCAACTATAAAATCAACTGTTAATGGAAGAACTTTTTCAGTAAATATTAATTCAGATATTGATTGACAAACAGATAATATTATTTATGTTTTAACTTGAAACGCTTTAAATTGTGGCATTCAATATGTAGGACAGACGGGACGCCCTTTGAAAACACGTTTTAGCCAGCACTGTTCTAAAATACGAAACAATAATAAAATCAATACATATTTTTATAAACATTTTAAACAATCAGGCCACACTTTAAAACACGTAAATATTCAACCTGTGGAAAAAATTATATTTGATAACAGTGCTTCAAGAGCATTTAAAATTAGAGCAAGGCTTGTTTCAGAAGATAATTGGATAAAAAAGACTACAAACTCCTTATCCACTTGGTTTAAATGATAATATTTATCAAGAAGGCAACATTTCAAAAAACCCTGATTTTGACATTTTTGGTTTGCTTCAAATACGAAAACGAAATTCGAGGTCACATGGGATAAGGACTAATGGTAACATCAAAAGAAAATCACGTGTTCATTGTTCTATTCATGACCTTCAAAATATTTTAAAACATTCTGGTAGACATGCTATGCTGTCGCGTTTAGCTTCTCTTTCTATTTCAAGTTTACAAAAAGTGGATAAGGAAGCCGATGATATTGTTATTAGAACTCATCCACTTTATGAGGTTGCAAGCCTTACTCAGTGTTACACTCGGCATGTTCTAAGACCACACATTGACTTGGAATCTGATCACCAAAGACATTTCCTTAAAATTTCATTTCTAAATAAAGGCATAGATTTTATTGACCTTCCAAGTATATTTAAAGATAAAACTGTTGAATCGGCTATACCTAATTATTTCAAGAATACTGAAACACCCATCGTTTGTTATAAATATAACAAGCCTATTAGAAACACAATTTTCAATTACAACAAAATTACCTCGGATTTACAGATTGTTGAAAACACACCATTATCTTGAGACTGCTCTAATTCAAAAGTTTGCTATCAACCTGCCGGTCATATCGTTACAGGGGATCTAAATGTTATCAAAGACTTAAGAATCCGCAATTTAATTTCAAAAGGTCCAAAATACAGAATTCCATCGGACATCGATATTAATACCTGTCGTGCGGAAATTACAGAGTCTTTAAACTCTTTTTGCAATAAATGGTGTAAACGAGAACATGCTGAGCCTAATGCTCTTTCTAACTGGAAAAAACAAATATTCAAAATAATTGACACTCGTATATCCTTCTATAAAAGAAACATAGCTTTACTACCACCTCGACCTCGTTTTAACTTTCGTCATTTGAAAAAGGGTATTCAAGATTTTCACAACAAGTTTGTTTTAACACCTGCTGATAAGGCTTCAATAAATGTTATTATAGTTTGACGTATACACTACATAAATGTTCAAACTGAAGAGCTTAATAGCACTAATGCTTATACACTGACTTCTTCATCTGAGAGTGATATTGTTACTTCACACACTCTACAAATTACAAAATTTAGAATCAGTGTTGAGCCTAAACAAGACAAAGTACCTACTATGTATTGGCTGCCTAAAATGCACAAAACACCGTACAAAGCAAGATTTATCGCTAACTCTAGTTCTTGTACAACAACAAAGTTATCCGTGCGCTTATCATCTTGTCTTACAGCTATAAAAGAACATGTAATTAGGTATTGCAAAAAAGTTTTTGAAACTACTGGCAAAAATTTATATTGGTCTATAAAAAATTCAAATGACGTTTTGAAGAAACTTAAATCAAATAATTTTCAGGCGTTCTGTTTGTCTACATATGACTTTCCTACCTTGTATACTTCTCTCCCTCATAATTTAATAAGAGACAAGCTAACCAGTCTCATTGAAAAACTTTTGCTAGAAAAAATAAAACATTTATTGCTTGTAATGAACACAGAGCATTCTTTACAGATGGTTCTTATGATAATTATACTTCATGGACCTGTGAAGACCTTATCCAGGCGCTCAAATTTTTATTGGATAAATTTTATTTGAGATTTGGTACCTCTATTTATAAACAAGTAATAGGCATTCCAATGGGTACTAATTGTGCACCCCTTGTTGCTGATCTGTTTTTATACTGTTATGAAAGAGATTGTATGTTATCTCTTTCTACCGAACATCAAGATGATATTATTACAGCTTTTAACAACACATGGAGGTACCTTGATGATTTATTAAATATAGATAATAACCATTTTCCATCACTGGTTAATAAGATTTATCCTAAAGAACTACAGCTTAATAAAGCGAACACTTCAGAAAAGCAAGCAAACTTCCTTGATTTCAATCTATCCATCGAAAAGGGTTACGTCACTACTAAAATTTATGATAAAAGAGATGATTTTAATTTTAATATAGTAAATTTTCCGTTTCTAGACGGCGATGTTCCTCGTGCAACGTCTTACGGGGTTTATATCTCACAGCTAGTTCGCTTTTCAAGAGCTTGCAACGATGTGGATGATTTCAATGAACGTAATCTTTGCATTACAGAAAAACTTTTAAAACAAGGTTATCGGTATCACAAATTAAGGAAAACCTTTTGCAAGTTTTATCGCCGATATCCAGATCTAATTAATAAATACAGCTGCAGTTTAAAATCACTATTGCAACAAGGAATTTCACAGCCAGTTTTTTATGGAGATTTAATTTATAAACTTAAGAAGATAAAAGTGATGTTAATTTCTCCCGGTTATTCGTAAAAACCATCTGTAAATTTAAAAAGAAAGGTTACCAACATGATATTTACAGCGCTCTGCAGGCCTGGTGATTAACCCATCTACAGTTGATCAGTATGCTTACCTCTTTGGTTGCACGACGGTGGCAGGGGTGTAAGAGTTTAGGGAAATCTTTTCTTAAAAGAACCTAGAAGCTCGATTTGTTTCTTTTATCCCTGTCATCGTGTTCTTGCTGATTTTACTCCAGGTGCTCTGGTCTCGGTAAGATCATTGAGTACCCGCCCTTTGGCTTTGCAATGCTATTAAATTTTTATGTTTATATGTTTGTATGCTTTTGCATGCAACATTGTTGAGCTGATGGGAGGGTTGGAGTTATTTCACCAAGACAATTTGTACTTGTTTTGTGATACGAGAACCTGTTGGGGCAAGTGTAAGGATGGTGCACCCTAAAACCTGGGTTAAACCCCCAGTGGCAATTTGTTTTGCCACTTACCGTTCCAAGGCGGTATCCCCAAAGGTTCTGTTCTTCGTTAATTGTTTGTGGCGTCCTATTTTAATTGACAAACTTATATAAAACATGCGCTCTCTCTCTTCCTCTCTTTATTTTCGCTGCGTGAGGAGGCTGTTGTCTTTTGTCTCCTGAAATGCATGTATTGCTTTTTCACGTTTCTACGTTTGGTAGGTATTATTAATTTGATCAGTTTAAAAGACAAGTAAAAAATCATTGAACTAGATGAACATGGACTTAGGAGTTGAAAGCAAATGGAATAAGAATCTTTAATTCAGTCACTTGAAAGGTCGTTGCGGGAAATTGGTATAGCTGAAGTTGTTGGCTATAGTCGTTTCTGAATCTTCTGTACACTACAAGATGAATCAAAAACACTGCTTTTGCACAGCTTTCGTTTAAGCGTTAATGTTATGCCAGTATTTCATAAACAGTGATTTTGCCTCGGTCAACTGTGCAAATGTGATGATTGAGTTTCAATTTTCCTTGAAATATTTCAGGAGTTGTAAATATCTTGTCATTTGTGTTGCCTGGGTATCTGATCTCCATATATCTTGGATTAAAAGATATAAGAAACATATGTATTAGCGTTTTCCAACTATCAGAGAATTTTCTCTGTACCTGTAGGAGATTTTGTCAAATGGTTGTGAGCCATCGACGAATGGGCAATATTGTTTCAATTTATTTACATATGTTACATACAATGTCCGCCTCGTTTTAAAAGGCGCTTTACTTTGATTAAAACGTCTGTCACTTCTATAGAGTAAGGTCCTGGAGTTATAACATTTTTAAAATTGTTTACATTTTTTTGACTGTGTAAATGAAGCTGGTTAGCCTATTGGCCATTTCCCAAGGTCATTAGCATTAAACTCCAGAGATATCCAAGACAACGATGGTAAAGTGTTCTTAGAAGTTACTGGGTCACCAGAATATAGCAACCAATCACGGCCAGCTCCAATTGATGAGGGGGTGGTGTTGTGCTACCATGTGATTATGACTTTAAGGTTGTGTAAGATGCACTTAGTGCAACTACGGAAGGTTGTGCAATGGAATTTATGATGTCATGAATGTTATGTTTTACTGCTTTTGATAATACTTTAATAAAAATAAATACCTTATTTCACAATAATGTTATTTTATTTATTACACATTATCTTCAAAATTATTTTGAACCCTAAGACAGAAAACATATGAAAATGTATTCAGTCTGTCAAAACTATTAAACAGTTACCAAATCTGACAGTTAGAAACACATTAAGATATGTCCCCTGATTCATTATTCGGAACTGATTGAATTAACCGGACCTGGTTGAAAATAGTCTATCAACAGTTGCTAAATGTGTGAACGTTTAAACATGCGGAGACTAAAATAATAACAATATATTTTTGTTAAGACAATTTGAATAATATAAAACCAAAAATAAAATTCATAATATTGATTCAAATATATTTTCCACAACGGATAAATATATTAACCGATACTGGTTGACAAACTTTATTTGGACTACTTAAACTATACAAGAGCTGTCAGAGGAGACAGCATGCTCGACTATTCGAATCATTTGAAACAAATGCAATTTGAAGATTAAAACAATAACAACTATGGCCATACATTCATGTGCAATCAGATAAAAATTAACAAGTGAATGGTAAGGGAGAAATACATTTCAAATAACAGAAATAATTCCTTAATGTACCATAATATTAAACTGAATAGGGGAAAAACTATGAAATATTTCTGAATTTGTTAGAAAACTTGTTAGTAATTTTTTATTAGAGACATTTACTTTTAGTCAAATATCAATCACTTCAGTAATGTTACAGAAAAAGAACTGAAATGAAAATATAATGGAAGTTTGAAGTTGATACCTTAAGTATTTGCAAAGTTATCGATGAAGTGAAAATATAAGTGAAACTAGAAATGTGTCCATAGGACACGGATGCCCCGGCTATGCATTGTTTTCAGACACTCAAGTGCAATGATGGGAATAATAGCATTTCGAAGACAGTGATGTTCAAGTAATAATAAGAATATGCATAAACTTGAAGATCAAGTAAATTATTTGTATTTGTGGTATTGTTGTCTTCTCATTACGGGAATGTCTGTGAAGAAGTTGGGGGTAATGCCATGCAATGTCATAGTGAACATTTGTGCCAAGTTATTTTGAAATCCCTTCATTCATAAAGAAGTTATAGCCCGAACAAGTTAATTCAAGTTTTAGTAACTGTGACCTTGACCTTGGATTTACAGGCATGGGTAATGTACACAACACACCATCTTGTCATGGTGAACATTTGTGCCAAGCTATTTTGAAAACCCTCGATTCAAAACAAAGTTATAGCCCGGACAAAAAAATTCTATTTTTAGTAACAGTGACCTTGGACCTACAGGCATGGACTTGGTACGGGACACACCACCTTGTAATGATAAACATTTGTGTCAAGTTATTTTGAAATCACTCTATTCCTAAAGTAGTTACAGCCCGGACAAGAGAATTCTATTTTTAGTAACAGTGACCTTGACCTACTGGCATGAGCATGGTACACAATACACCGCCCTGTCATGGTGAACATTTGTGTCAAGTTATTTTGAAATCCCTCCATTTATAATGAAGTTCAAGCCCGGACAAGAAAATTCTATTTTTAGTAACAGTGACCTTGACCTTGGACCTTCAGGCTTGGGTATTGTGCGGACACACTGCCTTGTCATAGCAAACATTTGTGCAAAGTTATTTTGAAATCCCTCCATTCATAACAAAGTAACAGCCCTGACAAGAGAACTCTATTTTTAGAAACAGTGACCTTGACCTTTGACCTACAGGCATGGACATGGTACGCACACACGGCCCTGTCATGGTAAACATTTGTGTCAAGTTATTTTGAAATCACTCCATTCATAACGAAGTTACAGCCCTGACAAAGAAAATTCTATTTTTAATAACAGTGACCTTGACCTTGGCTCTACAGGCATGGGTATTGTGCGGACACACCGCCTTGTCATGGTGAACATTTGTGCCGAGTTATTTTGAAATCCCTCCATTCATAACAAAGTACCAGCCCGGACAAGAAAATTCTATTTTTAGTAACAGTGACTTTGACCTTCGACCTACAGGCTTGGGCATGTACGTGACACACCGGCTTTATATGGTAAACAATTATACCAAGTTATTTAACAAGAGCTGTCAGAGGAGACAGCATGCTCGACTATTCGAATCATTTGAAACAAATGCAATTTGAAGATTAAAACAGTAACAACTATGGCCATACATTCATGTGCAATCAGTAAAAATATTAACAAATATTAACAAGTGAATGGTAAGGGAAAAATTCATTTCAAATAACAGAAATAATTTCTTAATGTACCATAAATATTAAACTGAAAAGGGGAATAACTATGAAATATTTCTGAAGTTGTTAGAAAACTTGTTAGAAATATTTTTATTAGAGATATTTACTTTTAGTCAATTATCAATCACTTCAGTAATGTTACAGAAAAGAACTGACCTAAAGGCATGGAAATGGTACACGACTCACCAGCTTGTCATGGTGAACATTTCTGGCAAGTTACTATATTCCTAATGTATTTAAAACCCTGACAAGAAAATTCTATTTTAGTAGCAGTGACCTTAGACCTACAGGCATGGGCATGGTACGGGACACACCAACTTGTCATGATGACCATTTGTGTCAAGTTATTTTGAAATCACTCTATTCCTAACGAAGTTACAGCCCGGACAAGAAAATTCTATTTTTAGTAACAGTGACCTTGACCTACAGGCATGGTCATGGTATGGGATACAACACCCTGTCATTGTGAACAATTGTGCCAAGTTATTTTGAAATCCGTCCATTTATAATGAAGTTACATCCCGGACAAGAAAATTCTGTTTTAAGTAACAGTGACCTAGACCTTCAGGCTTGGGTATTGTGTGGACACACTGCCTTGTCATAGTGAACGTTTGTGCAAAGTTATTTTGAAATCCCTCCATTCATAACAAAGTAACAGCACGGACAAGAGAATTCTATTTTTTGTAAGATTGACCTTGACCTTTGACCTACAGGCATGGGCATGGTACGCGACACACCACCCTGTCATAGTGAACATTTGTGTCAAGTTATTTCGAAATCCCTCCATTCAAAACAAAGTTACAAGAAAATTCTATTTTTAGTAACAGTCACCTTGACCTTGGATCTACAGCCATGGGTATTGTGCGGACACACAGCCTTGTCATTGTGAACATTTGTGTCAAGTTATATTGAAATCCCTCCATTCATAACAAAGTTACAGCCCGGACAAGAAAATTCTATTTTTTGTAACAGTGACCTTGACCTTCGACCTACAGGCATAGGTATTGTACGCGACACACCGCCTTGTCATGGTGAACATTTGTGCCAAGTTATTTTGAAATCCCTCCATTAATAATGAAGTTAAGGGCCAAGTGTATATTTTGCTTAACACAAAATGTAAGTGGAAAAGGGGCATAATTTGAAAAATATTGAAAGCAGGGTTATGGGTCTTGTTGGTTATGATGTAGATTTTGATGGTGAAAATATATTTCAAGTTTCAAGGCAATATCTCAAGTAGTTTTGAAGTTATGGGCAAAATGCATATTTTGCTTAACACAAAATATAAGAAAAAAGGGGCATAACTTGAAATATATTGACAGCAGAGTTATGGGTCTTGTTGGTAATGATGTAGAATTTGATGGTGAATATATATTCCAAATTTCAAGTTGATATCTCCAGTAGTTTATAAGTTATGGACCAAAGTGCATATTTTCCTTAACGCAAAATTTAAGTGAAAAAGGGGCATAACTTAAAAAATATTTGTAGCAGAGTTATGGGTCTTGTTGGTAATGATGTAGAATTTGATGGTGAATATATATTTCAAGTTTGAAGTTGATATCATAAGTAGTTTTTAAGTTATGGACCAAAGTGCATATTTTGTTTAACGGACGGAGCCGCCGACGCCGACGCCGACGCCGACACCGGGGTGAGTAGGATAGCTCCCCTATTCTTCGAATAGTCGAGCTAAAAATCCAATAAGAAATAACAAAGTTACAGAGCGGACACGATTTTGCAAGAAAATTATATTTTTAGTAACAGTGACCTTGACCTTGGACCTACAGGCATGGGTATTGTACACGACACACCGCCTTGTCATGGTGAACATTTGTGCCAAATTATTTTTATATCCCTCCATTCATAAAGTTAAGAGCCAAGTGTATATTTTGCTTAACACAAAATGTAAGTGAAAAGGGCATAATTTGAAAAATATTGGAAGCAGGGTTATGGTCTTGTAGGTTATGATGTAGATTTTGATGGTGAAAATATATTTCAAGTTTCAAGGCAATATCTCAAGTAGTTTGAAAGTTATGGGCAAAATGCATATTTTGCTTAACACAAAATATAACAAAAATGGGGCATAAATTGAAAAATATTTGTAGCAGAGTTATGGGTGTTGTTGGTAATGATGTAGAATTTGATGGTGAATATATATTCCAAGTTTCAAGTTGATATCGTAAGTAGTTTTCAAGTTATGGACCAAAGTGCATTTTTGTTTAACGCATTTGTTTAACGGACGCCGACGCCGACGCAGACACCGGGGCTAGTAGGATAGCTCCCCTATTCTTCGGATAGTAGAGCTAAAAAAGGACAACATCTTTTTGTGATTGTATATTTTGTTAACCTAGAATCTTATTTTACCCCCTCCCCAGTGAAGAATAGTTTTGCCACTTACCGCTCCAAGGGGGTCTCCCATCGGTTTCTCATTTTCGACAATTGTCACGCTCTCTTTTCCTCTCTACTTGGAGGCTTTGTCTTGTCTGTTTCGATGATAAAAACTTGTGAATGAATCCCATTTTTTTTCTTTTTTCTATTTGCATTCACCATACGTTTTCTTCAAAACATAAGTTAAGGCAAATTATCGACGAGAGGGAAATAAACGGAAATATCGTCTGTAATACGTGATTGAAGAATTGTTTTCCTTTATTAAATGGTTTTCGTATCTTACTTGTTAATGGTCTTTGATTAACAAATGGATGGGGTCAGAAATGTTTCAATAGCCTTTCAATGAGTTAACTTTGTGTTCATTTTCTTTACTTAAATAAATTTTGTATTTGTTTGTTATTTTCTAGGCCATCCCTTTTCTTTTCTTAAAAAATAAACCAGATGGGTGTTCAGTTGAACACTTTTGTCGCCCTCGGGTATTTGTCAGAATAAACATTTGAGATCATTATCATCACAAAACACAAGTTGTCTTGGTAAAATAACTCCAACCCAACCATCGGCTCAACAATGTTGCATGCAAAAGCACACAAACATATAAAACATAAGAAGCTAATATGATTGTAAAGCCAAAGGGTAGGTACTCAATGATCTTAACGAGACCAGAGCTCCTGGTGTAAAATCAGCAAGAACACGATGACAGGGATATAAAAAAACGAATCGAGCATCTATGTTCTTTTAAGTAAAGATTCCCCATAAACCTTTATAAACTCTTAAACTCCTGCCACCGTTGTGCAACCAGAGAGGTTTCGAAGAAATACTAAGAAATAACGAGCCAACGTTAATAGCGCTATTTGTGCAGTGTGGCGGCCGTAAAAAGTCTCCCCGTGCATATAGTCAGTACTTTTATCAGTAAAATAACTCCTAACCGATGTCATGCAGTGATTGCTACGTTTATCAAGGCTATCCGATCAACCTTTTCTCGGGTTGTCCCGGTTTGCTAAATTGGTTGCGTCGCAGGAATTGCAGGGTTAGGCGCTGAAGCCGTGACAGTGCGAGTTCGCCCCCAGCTAGATGCACTATCATTTAAAAGAAATAACAAAGTCAGAGCCAACGTTGAGTTTTTATGTCTAAATCCAAGTACAAAAAGTGCGAAAACTCAATCAAAAGTGATCTTGACCTAAAGAATTTGACATCATCATGACCGTGTTGTCATAAGCAATATAATTTGAAAGTTTGTTGAAGAAATATTAAGAAATGGCAAAGTTATAGCCAACGTTGAGTTTTTGTGACGGACGGACGGACAGATCGACGGACGGACGGACAGACGGACAAAGCGATCCCTATGTATCGCCATTTCGAAAGGGCGACACAAAATATACTTTCTCCTGCTAAGATACCTTCTAATTTTAGCCGAAATAAATGTACTATTCGTCAACTGTATATTCTTCAGAGACGAACGGACGATGACGAATTACATAAACTCATAAGATATATAAATTATAAATAATTTACACTCTTTATTATCGAATTTTCGAACCCATGTTCTTTTTCAAGAATAATACAGAAATTGAAGAAGATATATTAAGAAATGGCAAAGTTATAGCCAACGTTGAGTTTTTGTGACGGACGGAATAGTTTCTGTTATAAAACAACAATACGCTTTCAATATGGATTTTACTTAAAACGAAATAATTTCTGTATTATTCTAAGGCGAGGTGACCTAGCCAAATTACACCAATTATCTAGCAAACGACTTTGTTGAGACAATAGCCAAAAAGGCAGCGCGCATAAACCCTGAAAATTTGACCATCACTGACCACAAAACCGTTGCGCCGACAAACGTCACCATCATAATATCATTCCGGTAAGTGATTTATAATGCTAACAATGCTGACTTATCAGCATGCGGAGACTATAGGGTCACCAAAGACCACACTATACAAAAAGTGATACTGTTAATTATAATTGATGCAGACTTTGTGAAAGTGAACAGCTATGGCGGCAGCGCTTAGCAACATAACTCCAAGCACGCTACCAACTGAGCTAGCTAGGACAATCCTAAAGAAAGTTTCGCTTTTAAACAATTAAAAGTCACATTACTGCATAAACAGTGAGATTGACAATTATTAAAGATAGGCTCATACCTCGAATCAAACTACAGCGATAGCGCCTAGTTAAATAACTACATAACATCATTTCATGAAGGTTCAAAGTAGCCTTTTTCATTCTGTACTGGTACTTACACGGAATGGACCTTTTAAAATATCCGTAAAATCAAATTTCTAGCAAGCTGTTGCCAAAGTTAACAAGACTAAGTCGTGGTATGTCTGAAAGAACACTACGAAAATTACTTTGTTCAGTTCTACTTAATTGTTGACATTGAAACTATACATTCAGTGAAATCTATACAGATGAAGAATGACATATCAGAGCATCTTTCTTTCAACATATACGAATCACGACAAAAATACTTTTATGATATTCATCAGTAACTGTTTTGAAAGGATGTTGCGTAGCTCTGGATATATTGATAACAGTGCTTCTTTTACTGTCGCTGCAAGTTTTGACTGGAGCTGGTTTTCTTCTAGGGAAGAATTTTGAAACTTCAAACAATGTAAAATTAGTAGATCAATAACAAAATAAAGTTCACTTAAATAACAATAAGTGTCTGGGTTAAATGACAATCGATTCAATGCACTACTAACATGGTTCCATTTTAGAACCATGCGGGGACCTTCGATAAGAAGAGATTCTATTTCCCGACACAACGCGGACCTCTCACAAACTGTCACTCTGCCAGACAGTAAATTCCTCTCTGCCACCATATAACTTGGTAACCGTTTCCTAATTAAACAAGATCGAAGTAACTTCAGTGATGTCTCGAGCGCTTGGCACAGATTTTCTTCAATGAAAAAGTCTTCAGGCATTTGTTCTGACATCCACAAAACAATATTTTTCATAATATACGATGACATTTCGTTGCAGATAGGTTTTAAGCAGAGTTTAGCTATCTTCCTCAACAGAATAAGCAACTTGATTTGACAGTCATTAAGGCTTTGTACAAGCCTTATTTCCGCTTTAGTGAAGCAGATCCTCCACTCTAAGAACTGCAATTCACTTTCCTTATATCCAACCGGAACAGCATGAGCTTCCATATTGGAAATCTCTTGTATGACGTCAACAGATGGAAAGTCATTACGTTTCCGATTTATCCAAATCCGAAGTATATCGGGACATATGCAATGTATACCTTCCACAAAGTCGACGCTTTCCTGATAATGTTGATGATGTACAACTATAGGACACGATGGTCCGCTAAATTCTAATGAAACTTCAATTTCGGAATGTTCTGGCGGAAGATTTTGTTTCTTCATTGTTCTCCATTTATCACTTGGAAGGTATGTTAGTCCGCCTATCGAGTACATTACTGAATCGATATCATCATCGTTTACAGGTCCATCGTGTAACAATCGTGCATATCCCGGACATGTTTAGGCAATATCCATCTGAAATATTGTATGTTGATAAGTACTTATAATGCTCTGAGGGATAGTTGTGCAGATAAAATCGGATGAAGTTGTCAGAATATCAAGATCACTTTCACAGACTTTAGACAAACCTTCGGCCTTGCTACCCGTTACAATTATTGTAACTGTCTCGTTTGGTTCATTCTCCGTCAAATGATTATATATTTCCCGCCGCAAACGTACCATCGGTAAACCATATCCAATATTATCCATAGTCCTTGAAACCAACACCGATGTGGCTGCATTCTTCCACCTTCCACCTTATTCCTCCATTTTCTACTTGAACTTAAGTTACTTAATTTCGACATGACAGTTTGTGTTCTACATGGGTCATTGAAGCTGTAATGTAAAGTAATACAGAAAAGTAGTAGATGTAAAGTAAGACAGTACGATGTTGATAACTAAGTTCGATTTTAACCCAAAAGAACATAACAAGTATTAAAATACAAAAACACGTCTACTTTTAAGACTGGCTTAATATATAGTTGACTGACAACAAGTTATGAAATAATGACAAAATATTGTTTCATTTTGTCTAGCAATGGGACACAATATAAAATTTCTGTAAAATTGTGCTTGACATTGAGATTCCTGGTAAAGAAAACATGTCACATACATGTACCCTACTTATGCATTATTTACGATCGCAGATGTCTATTCCACGAGCAAGTGAGCTTAAAATAGTTGCTGAATGAATCCCTTTTCTGTCTTTTTTCCTCTCACGAAGCCATCTACAACAACATCAAACAAAACTGAAATATCGTCGGTCTTTAGTATTCAGCAACCTTCATTTTAAGTTCTCGAACCCATCAAATAATACATGCGGCTGTTGGACTTCTGTCTTAACCTAAAATTTCCTCATTTAAACTGAATATTTATAAAAACTGTTTGCTGCTCTCAAGAATTTAAAACAAACACTAATTAATAAACTTTTAGTTTATAATCAAGGTGGGTTACCTGCACCTTACCATGCATTTTGTAAACAAAATGCTTAGTGAATTATAATCAGCATTAATTGTTATATAGCAGCGGCATTAAGTTTGGCAATCAAGCAGAAATATTATCAATCAATGAAAATAGGAATGAAAACTCCGGTTTCACAGTTTTGAGTATGCCCCTTACTAATGCAACTTTAACATGAAACATTATGTTGTCTAAAATTTTTTAAAGCACTTATTCTATTCATTACTTTGACTTTATCATCTGCATTAACAAAGCCATCAGTGACAACAAGAATGATAACTCCTGTTTCACTATTTTTAGTTATGCCCCTTTTAAATGCAACTAAAATGAAACTTTATATTACTAAACATATGACCAAATTCTATTTTCAACTCAATAAATTTCAATTGCAAGTACGAGTACGTGTAGATTATTTAGTAGGCAGTTTTGTTGAAAATTAAACAGTCTTCCTAATGCCATGCAAATAAAGTAAATGACACTACATACTGCAAGAATTTTCACGTTTCGGTCATGTGTTTTTATGCTCACGTGAAGATATTGATTAATATATGAGTTCGATTTCAAATATTTGACAAAATAGAGACAGTTTACTGAAAAGTTTGTAAACAAAATTTCACAACAATACATTTCAAAAACAGCAGCTTTTAACAAACATAATGCACAATATATCTAGGAAGTAAGTTTACTTCACTTCAGAGAAGTTATCAGTTTCAATAACCTCCCTTCATTATAATATGCTAATTTCAAACGATGCAGAATGTCAATCAATGTAGGTGGCAGTATTACGGCATACCTGAACTATAATTTTGAGAGAATACGGATCTGTCTCCTGCAGGGTTGGCAAGGCGCTGATGCCGAATTTGCATGGCCTTGTGGTTATCAACAAATTTCTAACGGTCAGGCACTTATAAAATAACTTTTTGAGTTGATTTAGTGGTAAGTAATTTACTAAGAGACTTATTCGTGGATGATTTCGATTTATATTTACAATATTTCAATGCTTATAAAATCAGTTCATAGTGAAACTACATTGTTTTACAAAGGATATGGAATTTTGTCATTGTTATTTACCGGTATTTCGATCGATTAAAGGGGAAGTTTTAAACCCACTTAATCTAACTTAATCTTAAATATTGAGTTTATTATTGTTGAAGCAAACGTAAAGGCAAACTTCCTGTCCAAAACATGTAATCATATGACATGTTTATCGAAAAAATTACAGTAATAAGACAAAACAAAATAAATTAAAAGCAAAACTAGATTTATTATACTTACGTTTCTCCCTATCCGCTATAATTTATGTTTAAAAAAACAATCTGTGACATTGAGAACAAAATAAAATTTTGATGTCTCAACAATTATTTTCATGGCACGTGACAGAATAATTTCAGTCAGTTTGTATTAAATTACACAAACGCATTCAAAACGACGACGCAAGTAAAACGACAACCTATATTTTTACATAAACGAGGTGTGGTATGAGGTATTTTCCAATATTAGAAACAGCATATCTGAGTTAAACCCTGTTGTAAAGTCAATTTATTAAGGTGATGCGTTAAACTCATAAAGAAAATTTACTGTACATAAGATTTTTTGAGAACGGGTTTAGCCATATTGCCATAAACGTACCACGAAATAAAGTTGTTTAACCCGAAGATCTATTCAATCGAAACAGCAGAGCAGTCCTCCGTTAAAATGAAATAAGTAAAAACGCATTAACGCTGTCCTTCAGATTCGTTTGTCATTAAAGTTATGCTATATACATATAGATATCTAAATTTATCTCTCACTTTTCTGCGTTTGGTTCCTTTGATTTATATCTTATTTCATTTTTTTCAATCGGTTGCTAGTATTTATAATTTAAATGATCATTCTAGAAGTCAAACAACTGAAAAAATAGAATCAAATCTAATACATTTAAGACGTTATTGTAGAGAAATCGGTATCAATGGCTACTGTTTGCTATAGTATTGGCTAAAGTATTCTTTAAATCGTCTTTGCAATATGAATCAAAAACACTGCTTTTGCAGAGCGAGCTTTCTGTTGGAATATAATGTTATGAAGTATTTCTTATTCGGTGAGTTTTGCCTCGGTCGAATGTTCAACGGTGAACCTTGAGTTTTAAGTCCTTAAAACATTTACAGGAGTTGTTAATAGCTTGTAATTTGTGTTGTCTTATTATCTGATCTCAATATGTCTCGGGTTAAAAGCTTTAAGAAAAGACTTCTTTGCATATGTCACGGATTAAAAGATTTAAGAAACAAATATATTTGCATATTTCATGGACTAAAAGATATATATAAAAAAATACTTTTATGCATATGTTTCGGATTAAAAGCTGTAAGAAAAATATGAATGAACATATGTCACGGAGTAAAAGATAAACGAAATATATGTTTTTGCATATGTATCGGATTAAAACATATAGGAAACCTATTTTTGTGCATATGTCACGGATTTAAAGATATAGGAATCATATTTATATACATATGTCACGGATTAAAAGATATAAGAAACATATTTTATGCACATGTCACGAATTAAAAGCTATGAGAAACATAAGTATTTGCATTTTCCAACGTCCTTAGTCTTGGATATGTCCCTATAAGACAAGAAACTTTGTCAACTTGTTTTAAGACGAACGGGCAGTATGGTTTTCTTTTATTTACATAGGTAACAGTCAATTTCTACCTCTTTTTATAAGACGCTTTACTTTGATCAAATACGTCTATCATATTCTGCATGGTGTAAGGTCCTGGATTTATTACATGTAATTTCTCACATTTTTGACTTTTAGGTTCCTTCTAATGTGGACTCGCAAAGCACTGAAAATGTCATACACCGTGGGAAAGAGGAGTTTAGCTTTTCAACATCCGTATGACCTATGGGATATATACACGACTTTCAAGCTGTATTAGAATTAGCAGAAATATGTATAACGTTAACAGATGAAAAGTCACACCGTTGCGGTTCCATCCAGGGCCGAAATGTATCAGGATACATACACGTCATACCTGCCACAATGTCAGAAGCTGTATTAATGACAAACAAGTCGTTTAAAATATATTTGTTTATTGATAAGAAACAAACATATTATGTAGACCGTAGCCCTTGATGTTGGAACATCTTTGACCCGAATTAATAAGGCCCCAAAATAACAAAAAATCAGTAATTATAATCAAATATTATATTGAAAACGCCCGTTAAAGCTTTAGTGGAATACAGTGTTTCTATATAAAACTATCTAAGGAAAACTCGACAGTAAAAACGCATTTAAGTCAAAGTCCTCGGTTAACCACTCTGACACTTGGCCCGTCCTTGTCACTTCTTGGATGTCTTGTATGTCACAAATTGACAAATGATTGTAAGACATAGATTTTATTCAGACTATAATGGTCTAACATATTCAGACTATAATGGGCTAAGAAACAAATAATCTTCCAAAACTTCCATCACCAGGGTTTCCAAGCACGAATTCCTGTATGATTAACATCGAACAACCACCTTCAGATTTTTCAAACATTAGTTTTTCTTGTTTTATAATGCAAACTACAAAAATAAAGAAATACGGTAATATGTTGCTTTTGATATTGCCGATATACACACAAAATCATTTAACTAGATAAATGACATGGAAAAAAACAGGAGAACAAGTATATTCAGAAAAAGAAATACAGGAAACGACAGAGTGATCTGTAGAACCAAATTTTTTAAGACGTCATTCCGACTTTTGACAATATACTAAGACTGTGGTTCTTTGCGTCTAATGAAAAAACACTGCAATGAAACAGTGTCGTACCAACATAGTGATTTCCACTTATCTAGCAAGCGATAGGCAATCAGCTTTTTTAGTGTTATTTAAAGGTTGGCAATGAAATTAATACATGTTGATTCTTTGGATCCATCTCCCCTACCTTCCTTAACCATAAAAACAAAATTAAAAACAACGATAAATGGCATACTGAATGCAGAACTTTGATGATGCTTCATTCTTTTGATATAGAGTAATTATGATAAAAATACTTTGAAGAGATTATGCTTTAATTGTTTTGAAAAACGGATGCGTAGCTCAGGATATACAGAAAACAGCGCTTCTTTTACAGCCGCTTTGATCTTTTTACGTCGAGGCGAATCGTCCTCTAAAAATAATAATTCAATCAATATATACAAGTTACTAAAATCACAATACGTGTCTGGGGAACTATACAATCGATTCAATGCACTACTAACATGGTTCCATCTAAGAACCACCCGTGGTCCTTCTCTTAGTAGAGAGTCTATTTCCTGACACAACGCGGACCTCTGGCATACTGTCACTCTGCCAGACAGTAAATTCCTCTCTGCGACCATATAACTTGGCAACCGTTTTCCCATTAAACAAGATCGGAGTAACTTCAGTGATGTCTCGAGCGCTTGAAAAAGATTTTCTTCAATGAAATAGTTTCCAGGTATTCGTTCTGACATCCACAAAACAATATTTTTAATCAAATATGATGTTATTTCTTTACAGATAGGTTTTAAGCAGAGATTAGCTATCTTTCTCAACAGAATAAGTAACTTGATTTGACAGTCATTAAAGCTTTGTACAAGGCTTATTTCTGCTTTTGTGAAGCAGATTCTCCACTCTAAGAACTGCCATTCACTTTCTTTATACCCAACCGGAACAGCATGAGCTTCCATATTGGAAATCTCTTGTATGACGTCAACAGATGGAAAGTCATTACGCTGCCGATCCATCCAAGGCCGAATTATATCGGGACAAATGCAAAGTAAACCGTCCACAAAGTCACCACTTATCTGATAATGTTTATCATATACAACTAAAGGACACGATGGTCCGCTGAATTCTAATGAAACTTCTAATTCGGCATCTTCTAGTGGAAGTTCTTGTTTCTTCATTATTTTCCATTTATCACTTGGAAGATATGTTAGTCCGCCTACCGAGTACATTACTGAATCAATATCATCATCGTTTACAGGCCCATCATGTAATAATCGTGCATATCCCGGAGATGTGTCGACAGCATCCATCTGAAATATTGTTCGACAGCTCTCGTGAATATAGTTCTGATGGTTAGTTGTGCAGATAAATTTCGGCGACGTTTTCAGAAAATCAACATCACTTTCAAAGATCTTAGACAAACCCTCGGCCTTGCTACCCGAAATTATTGTTGTATCAGTCTCATCTTGATTCCTATTCTCTATTGACTGTTTGCATATATCCCGCCGCAAGCGTACCATCGGCAAGCCATATCCAATGTTATCCATAGTCCGTGATACCAACACCGATGTACCTGCATCTTTCCACCGTGCAGAAGAAACCAAGCCGCAATTATGTTCGTCCATTACTTACTGAACTTCAGTTACCTAACCTCATTATGACTGTATTTCATACTTAGGAGCCCAAGAAGCTGTAATGTAAAGTATTACAGTAGTACTATTTTAGTCACTAAATATGTTTCATGTAAAAACATACAAAGTAATAAATTACGAAGCGTATTATACCGGTACTTTTTCTACGTCCAACTGAATATATAGTTGATACACCATACCCACTGGCCTCATCGAACTTTAAACTCACGTACATACTAGCAGGAAATTAACTGACATATATTCCATTTAGGTGAATAGTACTTACGGTACTTTTTCTACGTCCAACTGAATATATAGTTGATACACCATACCCACTGGCCTCATCGAACTTTAAACTCACGTACATACTAGCAGGAAATTAACTGACATATATTCCATTTAGGTGAATAGTACTTAGAACCTTTTTAATATTTCATGTATATGTATATGAATACCTGTAAGAACAAAACAGATATTTTAAGTGTGTTTCACTTTTGTTACTGTCAGTGTTATTCGGCAAACAACCATAGTAACAATAGTTGAAGCCATAAACTATATTCTAGTTTCTCAAGTAAGATGGAGTAAAACTCTACAAAGGTTCTCCCAATAGAGAGCATGGTATGACCATTTTGGAGTAGGTATTCGGAATACAATATGTGGTGTTATCACACCTACTTCCACGAAGGACGAAGACGATGATGGACTATTCTGCGTTCCATCTTTAAACATAGTACAATGGTTGCTGATCGAAATCGATCACATAAAGTTTAAAATGTTTGAAGCTGATGTAAATACAAACATGCTGTCCAAATTACAATTATTATAACAAAGTTTTAATCGAATGTCATGTGTGGTAAAAAAATTATGGTAAAGAGAATATATAAAATTTTATTTAAAGCGAAATTCGATTATTTTGTAATACTTACATTTTATCTCTATCCCCTAATATCGTCTAAAACATCAGTGATTTGGTGTATAATTCTAATTAAACGAACCATTTAAATGTTGAAATTAATATACTTGTGTCCAAAAGAAACGATACCAAACTTACAATAACATGTTTGTTTTAGACCTGACCCATCTGTAAATTATGTTTGCGAATATGAAGGATTGATTAAATTCTGTTTTTGTACACATGCATGATGCTGATAAATGGTCTCTCGCATGAACTAGACCAATTCAAATGTTCTATTGCATACAATAAATTGTATGTCCTTGCAAAACAAATGGTATCGTTTCTTTTGGACACTAGTATATAAAGCGGCGACGCAAATAAAACGATGTCCATATCTGTTCTTTCGTAGGTATAAATATCTCCATATATAGTGTTGTTATCAACACGGTCAATGTAGATAGACTCAGTTGCTGATTCGATAATCTTAAAGTGATATGTTATCTTAGTTTTCATTATCTCACTGATGTTGTATTAATGTATGGTGTAAAGTCATGAAAGAAGGTTCAGCGCCTTATGCGCTAGGAGCTGTATAGACCTGATAATGCGGAACTTCAGCCGATAGTCTTCAAATCAAACTGCTACCTTCAATTTATAGTTACTTTTGTTTACTAACAAAACAAAGCAAGGCTTTCAACTCGTTTTTAGTTAAACGTAATCTGTGTCCATTCGAAGTTTCCAGCTCGGGTAGCCTGACTATTAAGACATTTGTTAACTACTAGACGGTGTATATACTGTGAGGATATATTGCCGTTCTGGTTGACAATATTTCCCGAGACGCATATTAGCGGTGTTTGTGCTGTGCGGCGGATGTAAATGAAATTCGACAGACCACATACTGAAATACAATGCTGAAAATTATCTTAAATATCAAAAGATGCATGCAGTTGTGGAGACCACTGAAAGAAGCGCAACATTCTTCACTCATTCTTGAATTGAAATTTACGATACCTATGCCTTAACATAAGAAACCAACATGAACATTGATTTGAAAGAAGGATAGACATTTATTAATCATCCGGTTAGATAACGTTTTAATCATCAAATAAGTATAAATCCCCAAGTATTTTCTCATTACATATGCGAATTTTAAATTTAAGAAATTTGATGACATATCTGGATTGCAGACATATATTAATTACTCCAAATAACACTAGGTATCACTTCTTATAATTTTGAGTTTTAGCATTTATAATACCTGTACTTTGGTTAATTTGCGACGTGAAAGTATTAATATTCTTGTTATATAATCAGATCAATCAAATGAGAATAATTGGTGCAGGGCTTTAAAATTATTGTAAACATGTAGTAGTATCGAACATTACACACTTCTATGTGAAAAATAAAATGTGAAAGAGAGTCTGCAATTTAGAATAATAATTCTTCTCTGAGAGTTCTGTTTAATATATAAAAATTATATAACAAATTTAAACTATGAAATTATTTATAAGTTTTTGTAAAATTTCATTTTGTCATAATTTTGGGAATTATATGCACACAAATTCTCAAATATGCATTTAAGTAATTTTCTGAGGAAGCTGATGATAAATAAGAAATCATTGATTGCTGATAATATGTAGGCCTCAATTTAACAATGTAGCAAACATTACACTTCAACATACAAACATCAGTTATTGTTTTCGAATAAAAATGCTTATAGGAATGTTAAAAACGGGTTATTAAATGTTTTTACATTTATAAAGACAAATAGTAACGTTTAAAATCAAAACAAATTTATTATCGTCATATTGTACCAACAATGTTTCGTACAATACATATTTTTATAACTTTTTTTTCGGCGTAGCTGTCTAAGCTCACGTTTGACCTAATTTATTAACCACTGAAGTGTTGTAAATAATACTGGTATTATATTATTATGCAGCGGGAAAATTAAATAAACTATTTCGATTGGTAGCTATTTCCACCAGAGAGGCATCTATCAGGGTGAAGAGGTATCTATTGGGATTTTTAAACAATAAGTTTCACAGTGTCTAAGCTTACAGTTAACCGAAACGGAAGTTGCTGATCTGTACGCCGATGATCACATAGTTGCTTACAGAAAAACACGCGACATCGGCTTTTTATTTGTAAAATATATTCAAATTAAACATGATTTTTGCAGAAATTATTTTTATAATAAGTACGTCGTTGATTAATAGTCTCACTGTGATCTTGAAGTCTTGAACTAACGGCTAGTTAAGTTGCAATCTGTAATCTTTTCACACTTGATCAGTACAAAATGGGGAAAAAGAGTGGAGAAAATCTGTATTTGTGACCTCATATTTTATAATGTATACGAGGGATGATCCAAAATAACGTAGACTTTTGTTATAGCTTTTATATTATTCAAGATAACACAAATAAAATTACACAAGCTTTAATCGGAATATGTCCAGCATATTTTTACAAAATATCAGCAAAATAAAACATCACACAAAAAATCTATGAACAAATAAAATCATACACTAACCGCTATCCGGCGCACGTCAAATTAGATCTAATAACGTCAATGACGTTAATTCTCGGGCGCAGCGTTAGCGAACCGGCGTATGTTCTAAGTTTCTTTAAATAGACTCCGTCACCGAAATGCGATGCCGGTGAACCCATTGATCGAACTTATTAGTGTATCGTTGCTGGTCAAAGTTAAAGAGGTTATGAGGCGATCAAAAAAGGAAGTGGTTCCCCTTCTCGCTCGTACCGCCGAAGAAACGACCGGGAATGCAATGCCCACAGTATCGCGGTACTTTAGCAACGGGCGTGTAACTGTTAACTCATTACAAATTTGTATTTGTTAATATATAACAAGTCTTTGCATTGTGGACACAGTCTGTGTAGCTGTTTACTCAAATATAATTAAAATTATAAATAACTTATTTATTCTTATTTGATAAATTATGACTTCGTAATGATCCAAATACCAAACAAAAACATTTTTTGAAAAACATATTTGTCAATTAATTATTTAGACATCTTTAAAAATGTCATTTGTTCGGCAATATCCGTTGCACGGTACCTCATCCAGTCTAGAATAGGTCGAAAAGCGCCATAATAGTTACACTTTAGTCCACTTCAAATGCCTCACGGCTTGACGTCACTGCCGTAACGCCGATTTTTTTTCTTTTTTCCTTAACCCAGGCTTATTTAATGGCTCGTCTGACCGTGTAATAAAACACTGGTACCACTTAAAAACTAGAGCTCGGCTTACGGAAGATTTCATTTGAGTCTGCTAAATTATTATAGCTTTTCATGTGGTGATTTTCAAAAACCATGACAGAATTTTATTAAAGCGCGTATTTCCGGGCGATCTGACGGCGACATTTCTGACGTTGTAACGTTGGTGCTAGCTCTCTTAAATATTGACTGTTTTTAAAACGCATAGTCAGAATAGCATAAAATATCGGCATGACATAATTTGTATACCGTGCTTTGACTTTGCGAAGTTTGGCTCTTTTTCCACTAGTAGTTTTGTTTTTATTGACAGGTTTATGCTTAATAAAGTACAATGGCAACGGCGTGCGCCGCCTACGTGTTACCATGTTTTTTTAAATTAGCGACGCGCTTTTGAAATCGATTAAATATATGAATATTTTAGCTCAGTTTGTTACGTTTGTATTCTGATTTAATTTAGTATATAATTTGTTGCGAACGTGTTTCAAATTAAGATGCAATGACAAAAGTCTACGTTATTTTGGATCATCCCTCGTATATTGAAAAGTTATATTTTTGACTCCCTGTGAAAGAAAAATCATTTCCAACGCTCACAAAATGCGTTGAACGGTGCTTGAACGAATTAGCACCGAGAAAATGGTCTTTCTGTGTAGCAACCTAAAGTGACAAGACTGTACGCAAAGTTGCAGTACTTCAATGTCAGACTGTACGAACAGTTGCGATCATAAGTGCATCATATACTGATCAACTGAAAAGCATCAATGAAGCAAGAACTTGTTAAAGGAATCAATCAAAGGAATCAACCAAATCTAATGTATTATTTATCAAAAATAAAACCTTATATGATCACATTTTAGAACCGACAAGCAAGTTTTGAGCTATAAATTGATATTTTTTTACTCTGATCTGTTGAACCATATGAACGAATTGGTACACTTTGCAAATAAGACACCGATAATTGGTAGAAATCCTAAATCCCCTGATTTTGACATTAAATGAAACCTGGTATAAACCTGCTGATAGTCTAGATTCTGAAGCTGAAAATTTTGTCGAGGTAGGGCCGACAAGATATACTTTTTATTTTACGATTTTATTGAAGTTTATGGTATGTCTCAATGAAATTAGGTGGCCTGCAAAAATTATTTTATTGCGAACCCTTAAAAAATAAGGGAGATAACTCTGATATAGAATTATAAGTTAACTTTAAATTATTTAGATATAATGACGAGTTGCATTGATATCAGTCCAAATTTTAGTATCAACATTAGTTTTTATATGATCTAGCAACCATTATTTATTTAAGATGTATTATTAGCACATAATATTGGACTTATATGTAATTTAAGACATTTTTGTTGGTAAAATATACAAAGAAAACACAACTATTTACGATTTCCCCTATTTTATGAGTTAAAAAAATTTTCTGTTCATATCACTTGTAAATCTTTATACAGATATTTCACATAACTCTTCTAAACATTAATTTAGATGTTTTAGAAGACATTTTATATTGAAGAATATGCGTTATTGATGATAAAACCTTAAAATTGTGTATACAATTACCCCACCTACAGCATTATAGCAAGTATTCTTTTAATAAAACCTTAAATGGATAATCAACACATTTTATGTTAGTTTATTTTGTTATTTACGATGTATATAGAGTATGATGTGCTTCAGTTAAAGAAGCAAACCGGAAAGGAAATGCTTTGTAAAACACCAAATAAAAGGAGTTAATTCAAGAAAATATAATAATATTTTCTAATATGATAATTTGGTGACACATTTTGTCGAAGTTCAGATGTCTCCAATAGATCTGTTTTATTCTTACTTTACATGTTTTAATGTCTTCTACTTCTCGGAAGTAATCCCCCATACTCATAAAAAGGCACTTCTTAAATAACAGCATCAACACATTTGTATTCTAATATGATTTGAACATCCTAACAAGTTATGCAAATCAGAGTGCCTGTTGTATTTTTTGTACAGTCACATAATGACGTATAACAGCATAATGGTAAATTAGCCAGTTTATTAACTGAATACAGATGGTAACTAATTTCTTGAAAAAAAGTGAAGTAATTAAACATTAGATAAATATTACTGTTATTTTGAAACACATGTTTAATGAAGATTTTTCAGATGTTTTGTCTTATGTTAAGTTAACTTTTACTAAATTACAGGAAAATTGCGGGTATGTATCTTTAAATAATGAAATACAATGAGATCTGGCAAACTTAACTTCTTTTCCTTCAGGAAACAGTTTTCAACTTCATTACATTTGGTTGCATTGACAAATGATAAGTTCCCATATTGAGGGTTGCACTAATCTTAGAATAAGTCTGGGTAATTTTGTTTCATATTGAAAGGTGCCGCAACATTTAAGAAGCTAGGCATAACTTTATAAAAATCTATACATTGTTCTCACCTAATCATGCGAAAACGGAAATAAGATTACAATCTTGTTGTTTGTAAGTAAAACATAATATTGTATTGCCTGTAAATGTTTTCTTTTTTACATATTTTGAAATAGAATGGCACATTTGGAAATTTCTAGCTTAAACTAGTAAAGGAAAGAGTAAAATCCCAAATATCGCAAGTCTTTTAAGGATAGTAAGTAAAGTAGTTTTCCTGTATATGTCAAAATATACATGTATATATTGTTCGAGCTTAGAGAAATAGGACTGCTTATGTAAAATGGAGAAACAGTCACTTCTGGATGCTAGCGTTGCCCCAATATAGAACGAGGGAGTCTTGTAAACGCTAGCAGAGTCATTAAAATATGACACGGTCTTGCTTCCTACACCACAGAATAGTGTAAGCACCTTCTTGACGCCAGTGTATTTGCCATGAGACGTATGGTAACACTATCCAGAGGTTTTAGAATGGTTACTACCCAGTTCTATGTTATAGCAACTGCTTTTTAAGATAGGTAAAAATATTCGAAAGTTGTTTTTAGTCTAGACTTATAAAAAAGAAAACTATTTAATTAATTAGGCAATGCCCCCCCCCCCCCCACACACACACCCTCAGTTGTCATTGTGAAACACGCCAATATTGTGCTCAAAGTACATATAATGGTGGAAACTTACAGGGGAAAAAACCAGATGAATTTGCAGTTCACAATATTAAATATGAGTGCAGTTTGATGGTCAACATGCCTGTAAAGTTTCATGACTGTCACTGATACTTTTGGACTTACCTACGACACAAGATTACACACTGAATCCATTATATTGAAATGCATAAGGGGCCATAACTATGGTCTTAACAGGTGTGGCCCAAAAACAAAACCCCAGGGCACAACTACACATGATTGTCAACATGCCTGTAAAGTTTCATGACTGCGACTCTAATACTTTTGGAATTACATACAACAAGATTACTTGCTGAATGCATTATATTGAAATGCATAAGTAACATCACTCTGGTCTTAACAGGCGTGGCTCAAAACAAAACACCAGGTGCACAATTAAACATGATGGTCAACATACCAGTTAAGTTTCATGATTGTGGCTCTCATACTTTTTGAGTTATGTGCGACACAGGTTTCGTAAGTACGGAGGGACGGATGGACAAGGGCATCCTATAAGGCCCCTCCTCGTTCAGAGTGGGGGCATAAAAAGGATGCAGGATCCAAGAATAAGAATAAGGTAACACTACGAAGGAATCTGGACCCTTTGTTCTGATAACAATGCTTTCCCTACTAGGATCCTCAACCATATTATCAGAGTTAACTATAGCAATTAGTAGGCTACTTGTATTGTTAAAGAATAATATCTTTCAGACCCAGGCCCTCACTCCATTACAAGGGTAGTGCTAGTATTCGGAAGGGACTGCAACAATTTGACAGGAGCTGGAATAAGTTTAAAATACTGTTATCAACTACAAGCTGATAGTATTACCCATAGGACCTATTATTTTCATATCGCTGTTCCTAGGTTCTTGGTCCTTGGCCAATGTAAGGTTTATGAATACTTTTCTGTTTGGTCTACTATGCTATTCTAGATGCAGTCCTACCCAAAGAAGGGAGTACATGTACTACCATGAATGGCTTCAGATTGCCATTCAGTCAATTTCAAAGAATATTTAAAACCAACTTGCTACTTCAACGTTTCTATTCAGGCTCAGAAGGGGTTAAGCATTTTTTTCTCGGACTGACACTTCCCTTTCACGAAGACTAAGGCCATATTTAAATCAAAGCGACTGTTGAGACAATAACTGGTAACAGAAACACATAGTCTCCATGAGGTTTCTCAACCATGTATCAAGCTTAGTATTACTAAAACAGTTCCATGTGAATGAAAATGGATTCATTGTTTCAAGCAAAAAAAAGAATGATCAAGATGAAGCTGTAATAATTAAACATAACAAACCATAGATATGAAGGTTTTTTTTTTGTTTTTCACTTATTGTAATACTCTTGAGACTTCTGTCCAAATGGAACAATCCTTATTTATTGGAAGTACTACCCGTAGATGGACCCAGACCTTACTCATAGACTGTCGTTCAGAAGCTTGAAAATTTTGTCAAGGACATGTGCGAGTATGTCTGACTATAGTTTAAGTGTAGCACTAGCCACAAGCATATTTATCAATAGCCATAACAATTATGTATTAAAGACTCCCTTGTGCTATTTCAAATGAGCTCTAAAGCAGAAGCAGTCAATGGAACACTTTAAAAATATTATTTAGGTAATTTCCAAAATAATCTTTCAACCAAATGTTAACTAAAAAAATTTTAGTTTGATGTCGTCATATTATCACTGCTCATTTACTTGTATTTGTTTTTGATTGACATCTTTTTTAATTTCGTGTGCATTGATTGCACTTAGAAAGTAGAAAAAATAATGAGTTTTAACACACATATTGTTTAAATCAACATGTACGAATGATTTAAAAGAATGATTAATACAACTAATAAAGAACAAGATTTCAAACTGCCACAAAACCGTCAGAGAGCAGAAATTGTTTATTTGTTTAAGTTTTGGAAATTAAAGACCCTTAACTCCTCAGTGACTTGACTAATGTAATCTTGCTTGTAACCATACATAGCTGAGATCTTATTGTCCCCTTAAACAGTCGGACGAATTTTAGTGATAGTAAATAAAGGTATTGTTTGGTATAGATGTAACTTGTTAAATATTTCCAGTTGAAGGGCATAACTCAAGAGTGACAAGAGCAATCTGACTGGCTATCAAACTTGTCTAAGATATTATGTACATACATGTTCTTACTAAGTTTGATGAAGATTGTCATTTTAATTAAGAAAGCATCCATTGTTTATTTGATTTCAAAAATGGCAATGAAATATCAATGAATCCAACGCCATTGCTGCAATCTAGAATATCTTGTTTAGATATTAGCAGACATATTATGCCCACAGCATTCTGACAAACTGGGGCCGGCCTTGGGCAGTCCTAATTTGGTTAAAACAGCCATTAGAGGACACTATCTATCAAAGCTATCTGGAAGTTACTGAACTGGATATGTTTACCTTAAACATTCTAAGCTAGTTTGTTGAAGATTGTCGAGTTAAAATGTGGAGGAGTTAACCCGTCAGATTGCTTCAGTAACTATAGAGTTATTGCCGTTTAATTACTAATTTGGTCAAAATTAGTAATTAAAGGGCAATAACTCCAGTCTGACTGAAGTAATCTGACGGGTTATTAAATATATTAGTGTCGTAATCACTCAAACCAAGTTAGGCGAATACCAAATAAGTACTATTGCCATAAGAGAGTTGATAACATTTTGTGGACGTTTCCTGCCACCGATAGGTCTGTAATACGTCCTGTTTGTCAAACTGGCTTGTAATAGATGGCTTGCTCTTAAGTATGAAATTAAATGTTTATAATCTTACCTGGATGGTTATTGGTGTTTAACAAGCTTTTTCAGAGAATTTGAGCTATAATTCCTTTCTCTAAGTTAAAAAATCACTAGAAATATCACTTTCTAGCAAAAGAAAATGGGACATAAGTGATTTACATTATCTTTCAATAAAACTAAGGGGAATAACTCTTGTTTTTCACACATTATATACATAAGTTGTTCACCTTGGACTTTAAATTGCATCTTGCAACTTGTTTGACAAAGTTTCAATGAAGACAGAAAGAAGTCTTTATATTATAAGTCATATCATTGAGTTTATCAGTTTTTTGTTGATTTTTTATATGATTTGGCATGAGTTATCTCCCCTTATTTTCCGATGATTCGCAATAAAATTTTCTTTGCAGGCCAGTCCAGATTGTTTGGCCATATAATAGGCTTTAATTTGGTACCAAAATAAAAAGTATATCTTGTCGGCCCTACCTCAACTCATTTTTGAGCCCTTTTGGACTTTCAGAATCTAGTCTATGAAATCCATGCCGGTGTTGACAAAATATACATTATGCACAAATATTATCTAATATCAAGACTTTAACAATCTGGTCTTTGACAGGAAAATTCCATTAAGTGGTTTCATATTTTGAAATCCACCACTTCTTGACTGAGTTAAGTTAGTCTACAATTACGTCTGCAACTGCTAAGAATTTCATGTTTCAGGTCGTTAAAACGTCGAGTTGGATTTCATTTTGGCCGACTTTCATTGTTAGATTCTAGGGATTATGTTAAGCTGATTGGAGCATTCTATGAAATCTTTAGAAACTATGGTTGAAGCACTAACGCGTATTTGTCCAGCTATATTATGGCTTCTACTGTTCGCACTTCAGAGAAGAAATGAAAACATTACAGCGGGCCTCTACATATCTTACACGGTCTTACCACTGATATAGCTCGGTTAGACTATAGTCGTTTTCTTCACGCCTCCTTTCATGAAGAGCTAACAAGAGATTTAAAAAACAAATCTGACTTTGAAACAGAAGTCAAGATCAGTTATTTGTTTATACAATTGTATTATTAAAAGAATGAGCAAATTTGTTGAAAAAATATGCATTTTTCAGGTTCACGTGCAAGAATTATTAAGGTTAACTGAAGCTGAAATGATAAAACTGTCGATATAATCAGGAAGCATTAACTGGAACCATAAAGTGTTAATGATCTGTTTGACAACTACGCGTACAGATGTTAGGCATCTGTTAACAATTAACGATCGCGTACAGTTGCAACTATGCGTACAGTCTTATCATTTACAGTGACATAAAGAAAGTATCATTTTTTCGTTGCTAAGTCGTTCAAACGAAGTAGACAAATTGAATACATGAATTTTCTCCCATACCAACACAAATATGGTCCAAAATCTATTTACGCAAAGAAATTTGAACCCAAAATGTCCCGTTTTGTTCAATGTTTTGCTCCTATTTTCACTGCTCGAGTTGGGAACGATGATGGATTATAACAATACTAACCATTCCTTTAAGACTGTTTGATCAAAGCAGGACTAACAATTAACGTTGTGCTTACCACAGAAATATTTTTTTCCAAATGCACATTAAATTTGGTTTATTTACCAATAAATAATTCGATGTCGCAGGTTTTTTCTGTAAGCAACTATGTGATCATCGGCGTACAGATCAGCAACTTCCGTTTCGGTTAACTGTACGCTTAGACACTGTGAGTTTACACTGTTTGAAATGATTATTGCTGTGACGTTTAGATCTTTGCTTTATTCTTGTGTTGAAAGATCTTGAAAAGAGGCACACTACAGTACTCGTCATTGGCTAGGATTATTTGTCAACAACAATAGAGTCGCTCTTTTATATCAACCTATACAAAATGAAAGTGGAATAAAGTGGAAATGGCTTAAAGAAAACGATGTAACACTTTTAATGTAAAGCTTAAAATTAAAGTAATAAAATCTGCGAGCTTGAATTATTGTAATATTCGTGAGATTTTAGTTAATGGAAATTTATCCCAGCTCTTTCAGTAATTAAAATGTTTATGCGTCTCTTAAATCGGGCAGCTGTATATAATATGCTACGCGATATACATAAACAATGAGTTCGCTATTTAAGTCTTGAAGTCTTCACTAAATATATTTTATTCTTTCAGCAATTGATATATCATCTGATACATTATGTTTTAAGAATAAACATAACCAAGGCCTTTTACAATACGTTTCTTATATAAAACTTATTCTTTATCGCGACTGAGGATTGTACAATGTGCTTACGTGTAACTACGTGTAATATGTTACGCGAAAAACTCCGAGTCCGCTATTGCACTCAGTTGTGGTATATTCTAGAATTGTTTCATGTTCCTAGGAATTTCTCTTCAAGTTTTGAAGAAAACACTTATAACTCTTTATTATTGTTTATTGCTCACAATAAGTCTTAAGATCTTTACTGAATTTCTTTATTATCTTCAAGTTGGTATTTAATACATTCTCCACTAACTTGTTTTTTATGTTTAAGGTATTAATAAAGCAAAGACCTTTAAAATCCGTTTTTCATGATTATTAGATTCACATTTAAAAACAAAATTAAAATTTATTTATCTGTTCCTTAATTTGTGTGGGATGTAATTTTACATTCAAATCTAAGTAATTTAAATAAAAAAAAATCATTGTGAAGGATTCACACTGAAATTATTTAATATACACGTAAATCAAGATGAAGTGAATAATACCAACTACAAACTGCATCGTTTCATATACAATCTACGCCGTTTATCTTTTTAAAAGATAATTCTTGTTGAAACTTATGTCAGGAATACACGGACTAAACATGATTTATCATTAAGCCAATACTGCGTGTACTGAAACGCTGGCCTCGTCACTTTCGGACAACTTAAACTTATTTCTTGATTTACTTTATTTATTATTTTTAGTCGGGAGCCAGGACGGGCGTGGTTATCAATGACACTAGTGTAAGAATTGGGCTCTATGAATTAACAGATTAGTTTGTGAGAATTTTTGTCATAATAACGACTGAATCATCATTAATTTGGTCTGTTAACTTACATATTCAAATAACGTCTGTTAAGGCATTGTTATGAATTATCATCAGATTTCTATATCATCTTGGCATCAAATTTCATTATTGGCTCTAGAAAAGAGCATTTTCCCCTACACATTCATTCTTGCAAAAATTTACACAATGATTCAAAAAATCAGATAAAATGTGACCTTTTTACTTGGCTCATCTAAAATCTTTAATCGTTTAATAAACTTTATCTTATCATATTTTGATTTTGCATATAACAAAGTCGCGAAAAATTGTGACAATTGTAAACTGATGTGCCAGCACATTTACTGCAAAAGTAACATAATAAAACGGAAAGAAAAATGACTGAAAATAGGAACTACAATAAATGATTCAGTAAAATTTCAAAACTTACTGGCAATTACCGAGTATATCACTGAAAGTATTGCGATTTTAAATTTCGTGTTGCATACGTCGCAGCTAGTCCCGAAGTGAATGAAGAGAATAAACTAATTAAAAGTTAAACATTTTTGTCCGAATAATTTCACAATATTAAATTTTTTACCAGATCGAATTTTAAAAATAAATATAGAACATAAAATTACCGTGTGTTCTTCATTTCTGTATCTGACACCCTCCCCGCAGAGTTGTCGATTTTTCGATGTACGTTCGTATATCACACCGCAATTGGGCCGATATTGAAAGATCCGACTTTTTAAAATGAGAATTAGTATGAGAAATTGACGCTAAAATTTGACGGAAAATATGGCAAATATCAATAAAATATAGAACGGAACATATTTTCACTAAATAATTGCACTATACAGTTGGATGCTTATATCGGGAATATATCGGACCAATAACATAAACTGATATCAGCAAGCCTATATTGGCCCGATATACCTGTGTTTGCTGGGATGCGACTTGTTGTTCTGAATAGGTTTGCATTTTTATAATATGAACTGATTATGGCAGGACCTTTGTTTTGCCGTGTAGAATTGTTGAAATGTTTGTTTACTACTCAACTACGAATGTAGTAGATAATTACAGAGCGACATGTAAAAACTGAAATTTAACCACTGAGTAAAAAGTCAACTTTGTGCGAACTTAAAGCTTGGATATACATGTACTTGTATTCATTCGGAACTCACACAATTTAATTCAATCTCTTGTTGATAATAAATTCTCATTTGTTTTAAAACAGTTAAAGTACAGTAACTAATTCGGTGCCTTACCTAGTAATACATGTCGGACTCCATGTAAATATCATGCATGGCTTATATCCCTTTGCAAAATTCTCTGAACATTTTAGCTTATCGAATAATAAATGGCAATTTATATACGCGGTTTCCTAAATACAAGTCACAACGAAAAAGAAAATAGATCAAATTATGTTCATTTCTGAAATCATTGCAAAGAGATAATTAAAAGTGTTCTTGAAAATGTGCAGTCACCACTAAGTTATCTTTCCCTTTGTTATAATTAGGGTTTCAGGAAGAAGTCAGTGATTCTTAAAAGTTACATTTATTTGATTTGAATCAATATCTTCACCGCCTGTGATCAATAAAATAACAAAACATTCAGCAATAAAGCAACAAGTACTCCATTAAATTCCGACATTTTGCAATTAACTCCCTTTTAATTGAAAATACAGTGTTTTTAATCCTCTTTTAAATTGTTAATCGGTAGACAGTTGCTCAGGTCTTGGTGTGAAAGATTATTTAAATGGGCAATTAAACTTAAAAACAAAACAGATAAACTAATAAAACTCCATTCGAAACGTTACTGATGAAATGAAAACACGTAATGAGAATACTAGAATAAATAGTGGATACTTTCTTTTTTCGTTCAGTATATATAATCTTGTGAAAAGAAATGATAAAGTTAAATATTCATTCCAAAACAAAACTGTTTTTCAGTCTCAAACACAATATATCTTTTCAATATGACTAAGGTTGGTATTAAACACACTTAAAATATTGATATAACTTCATCACTACAGCAGCACAACTTTTTAAAAATCATTCACGGACTTTATTTTCTCCTTTACTTTCAGCAAAACTTAGCCATAAATTTTACCAATCGCCTGCCCAGCCAAATTTATAGACAATAACTCTGTAGATCTTAATGTTTATTATATGACATATGACTATTTTGATATAGTTGGCTGGTTGTCTAGCAGCTCAGAAAAACAAGAAAATGCATTACACGAAACACTATTAGTTTTGTTTGAAAGAACGATACTCCACTAACTTCATATTTAATAATTCTGTACAGCCACACCTGGCTTGCATTATATAACTGGTGAAACATTTTGCAAATATGCAAATACGAACTTATGAAAGAAGAAAGAAAAATAAATGTTTGTTTACATTGCAAACACCTAATGACGCATGTTGATTTCAACCAACTTGAAGAAACATTCGAATATTTAAATTACAAGAGAAGCATTGATTTGGTTTGTTAACGGACAGCGGGTGGGTTTGGGTGGAATCAGAGAATATCACAATCCCTTACAAAGTTTTTGATCATTTGTTTTAAGTAAAAAAATACTAAATCGATTACGTAAATTCTTGTTATAATTACAAACCTTTTAATCATCAAGGGCCAATTACTAAGCAGTATAGAAAATAAATTAGGTTCTTCTTTCCTCCATGCCAGTGTAGAACATATATCTTTTTTCTCTGTTTGGCTGTATCAGGAGGCTGCTTGAGAAAGCTCTGCTTTTACAATACAATACAATACAATACAATACAATACAATACAATACAATACAATACAATACAATGCTATACAATACAATACAATACAATACAATACAATACAATACAATACAATTTATTCCTCTCAGATCATGGTACATGAAAGCAAGAGGTACAACAAAACATTTAAAGCATAAACGAGACAACAATGCAACATAACTGATCAATTAATGATTTAGAGAATGTACGTTATAAAGTAGCAATCTTGTCATTTGAAGAAGGAAGACAGTAAAAAAGAACAAAAAAACATATCAAAGCAGAGAGTACCCTAAGATAAAGCAATACAGTGCCCAATATATTTGAATGTACACTATTTTCAAAAATTTTACAATAGATTTTATCTGAGATTAAGTATTTTTTCTTTAACAAACAAGCACAGTTTCTGATATTCATTTGTGTCTACATTGTTTATATTCATTAAAAAGCTAAATGTATGTATGTTTGGTCTTTAACTAAACTTTGTATTGATGTACCGTTTTCTACTATTGCTGAAAAATAAACATTAAATAGATAGTGGAATTCGTCACCAATAGATCAATGTCAAAGATTACATACTCTTAGATGAAGGGCTATGTTGTTCGAGCTTCCTGTTTCGACGGGCAATCTGTTGTTTCTTGTTCTGAATTTTATCATATATTTGAGCTGCTTTGGATTTTTTTTGTTTTTTCGTGGCTATACCTGGGCCCAAATTTGTTGAAAACGCAACAGTTCATTAAAATAAATCATTGTTTTTGTTTGTTTTACTTTCAATACTTTCATTAAATTTACTTTATTTTACTAGTATGCATAAAATTGGCGCGGTATTTGACACGAATTTATTTTACATTTGATTCTTAATGGTCATTAATCAATTTTGTTACGATAAACATGAGCAATCAAAATGAACGGGGACGTTAATAGATTCGCAATTCCCTCTACATCTTGTCCTAACATGTATGTATGGAAGAATCGCAAAAGGTTCTGTACCAAGCATGCCAAGTCTTATTTTAATGCAAGTAACCATGGCATTTGTTAGACGCGTATTAGAACGCCTTAGCGCAAGGTTGCCAGGCGATTCTATTGTAATGTATTCATATTTTCACGTTCGCTAGACCAATACCAATTTACATGGAGTATAAGGGACCGCCAGCGTCCAGGTAGACAGCGATTGTCGACCCGTCGCCAGGATTTTGACATTTCCTTTAACCCTGATTCTTTATTTCAGAATATTGTTTTCCTTTTTCCAATTTGATGTTTCCCGAGGTGGATATACCAGATATTGACATTGACTTTCAGTTTGGCAATCAGTACCTCTTAAGTGTCTTAAATCATTGATGTTTTACATTAACTTGAAAAGCTTTTTATCATTATTGATGCCATAAATTTAAGTATTCAAAACTGATATCGTCAAAGTGAAACAAAAAATTAGTTCATGTTACTAAGGTCTTGGTGTTGCGTTTTTAAATCGTTTCTGTGTTTAAGCATACACAGGGATTTGAATGCGTAAGGTGATGGTCTTATAACAGTTACTATAACTGAGTTCGCTACCGGTAACTGGTTTAAAATGTTAATCCCAATTAAACCATTTCCTTTTTGTCCTGATGCTTACATGGAATTGCCTTTTAAACAGATCTGTTAAGTCAATTTTCTAGCCAGCCAGTTCAAGACAAAGACTGTTGTATGTTCTTAAAGAACATTGCAATAAAAAAGTCTTACTTATGGATTTCCAATCATGTTTGGCTTCCACTGATCTAGCAAGCGGTGCAAATTTAAATGTTTTCCATTCTACTTAAAAGTTGACATTGAACATAATGATCCAGCGGAATTCATAAAGAAGGCGGGCAGGAGATTTTGCTTGAAACTTTCTTTAAACATCAAGAAACAAGAAGAAAATCAAATCACTTTCAAATATCCAAACCCTCGGCCTTGCTACCGGCTAATATCACTTTATCATTCAGGACTGAATCTATTTCAATTCTGATTCTATAAGCTGTTTGTATATATCCTGCCGCCAACTTACCACCGGCAAGCTATATCCAATATTATCCAGTCCGTGAAACCAACACCGATGAAGCTGCATCCTTCCACATCTCAGAGGAAAGCAAGCAGCAGTTGTGTTGCCTGAATATTTGGTTACTTAACTTCGTCACGACAATAAGTCCTACCCATAAGCCCAAGTATCTAAATTATGAAGTATTACAGTATAGTGATGACGACTACGTAAGGTCGTTTTAAACACAAAACACACAGAAAACAACAGCTAGTTTCGTTTCTTCCCTATGTTAAGAACAATTATTACAACTTTGGGTGAGTGTATAGTTGTTACACCATACTCACAGGCCTCACCGGTTTTCAGATTCGCAGGATATAACCTGATGTACACTGAAACCCCTTTAAACCGGACGTTGTCGGAACCAAACCAAATTTCCGGTTTAAAGGGGTTTCCGGACTAAAGGGGTTTTGACAACTGGACAAGATTCCAACCTTTCTTTTCAAATGTGGACAGTTGTATCTATATTTTATACAGAAATGCATTAATCAGTTATAATAAGTAATAGTCTCCAGCTTTTAACTTACAAAAGTTAAATGCATTATTTCATTACAAGAAAATGATCAGCACACTTACTCCCTAAGATATTTAATAATTAGAAAACAAAACAAAAACAGTTCATGTTATTTTTACACGATTGATTCATATTAATTAAGTGTTGAAGGAGAACTCCTTGAAACCAAACAGTAGCCAAAGGCAAAATATCACACATGTCCTAATTAAAACAAAAAGTTGTGAAAACTCATTCATTAAACCTTTGCAGTTTGTTGTCATAGCAATTATGACCAATTATGACATGCCCTAGCCATACACAAATTCAAACAGGTGTGAATAAATCAACTTTCTATGACAATATTCATCAACGTCATTTACTGTGTACATGTATTTTTAAATGAAATTCAAATTTTTCATTCTTAAATTGACCTTACATGTCCATGCTAACATGAAAAATGTTAAAAAGATTTTTATCTTGTCCGGTTTAAAGGGATGTTTTATAATGGAAAAATCCAATTTGGGCCACAATTCTTGTCCGGTTTCCTGAATAAAGGGGTTTCCGGATTAAAGGGGTGATATATATAGTAAAAAATTTGGGACCGGACGATTTGTCCGGTTTAAAGGGGTTTCCGGATTAAAGGGGTTCCGGTTTAAAGGGGTTCCAGTGTATATCGGTATTCCATTAAGAAGGTGATTAGAACTTAGAACCTTTTAATGTTTCATGTATAAGTAGATGAATATCTGTAGGAAAAATAAAATATTTTTAAAATGGTCTTTCACTATTGTGATTGCACACTGAATAAAAGGAAATTATCAAAATCTCTGTAACAGAAAAATTGAGTTCAATACAAAATTGTAAAGATAAACGTTATTTATCTTTATTTACCATAAATTGAAACATGTGAGTACACTATGGAAAAAATAGCAAGACCTTATAAAATCAATAAAGTTCTATTTACATCTATACTAATTAAGATATTTTAATATTTATGGTCCCAAACTTTGAAGCTTTAGACTTAAACGTTAATTTCGCTACTTAAAATTGCAAGTACGTAAGTTAGTACTAAATTAATTATATTTTTATTGTGAATATTACCCGTCCATATGCATTTTGACGATCTGATCAGGTAAAGCCAATCAATAAAGGCTGGCTGTAAGGGTTGTTGGCTGAAACACATTTAATTTTAAGAGTTTTTTATAGGGAAACTACATTGTCTGTATATTGAAATAAAGCTTTCAGAATGGTCGTAGCTTAAAAAATTGAATATTATCGGGTGACATGTATGGGGGTAATGACGGTATAAAGAAGATAACATTTACAGCAAAATTTGATGTGTTATACTTACGTTTTTGTCTCAATCCCCGATCATGTTTTAAAAACCCTTGAATTGTAACATTTTGATTTTAAAGAACCGTTTTAGTGTCCAAAAATTATTCTTTCGAAAGGATATTCTATGTATGCATTTATTTACACAAACGCATGACCGATATCATTTAAATCTTTCCCCACCGCATTTTGCAACTTAAAATAAATAGATTGATTGTAAAAGATCCGAAAAGATACTGGAGAGGTTAGTTCTTCTCGTACACCAAGGTATTACAAACATAGGTACTATCATTTTAAAATGTATCCAAAGAAGTATCACAGGCATGTCCCGATAACAAGCATTGTCAATTGGTTGTTAGACATCGACTAAATGTGAACATCATTTTATCTCCCCGAACATTCAAACAATGCTGTTATCCGTTACGTCCTTTGAGAGTCGTTGAGCACCATACTTTTTTACTATGTTAATAATACTTAATATAAAATTACCATTGTTTTAATAATACACCGCTACACATAGAATGATATTAATCTGAAAATACGCATAGAAGGGTCCATTAATTTGACACCGGAGATGATCCTTTAACTTTTGAAATTTCAAAGTCTTACTTTGACTCTAACTTACGATTTAAGTTTAGATGTTTTTTTTTTCTTTTTTTTTATACTTATAATTAATTAAATAAGGAGAATTTGGCTATTAATTGGCAATTTACAACAATTTACCGCCATATGTACCCCATCGTTAGGGATAGATCAAAATTGTACTGTTTCTTTATGTAAATACTGATTTGCGCACAACTCTGGCAAAAACGGAGGCTTTTAAAGTTTATTTCATCTATTTCTTAATCCTAGAGCAAAGAGAATTTTTTTTCTATCCATGCTATCCATTTTAAACCTGCTTTGGTTATTCTGTCAACTAGTAAATCAACTCTGATTACAATATTTGCTGTTTTATATTTAATATTACTTGTGGGTTCCTTTTTATGTGTACTCTTCAAAGCACAGAGTCTGAGAAGGAGGAATTGAAGTTGTCTACATCCGTTTGGGTTATCTGACATGTACCGATTACATTTGACGCAGTTGAAACAACATATTTATTTGTTAATTATACACGTTTATTTTGTATCCGATTGCCTATAAACAGAAGACCATTCGTTTGGCGGATTCCTAAGAACTTGGGCTGCGTATACAAATACGAGATAAATTCGTTGGTTCCCGGCTCTGACTATAAAAGATCTACAAAGCAGAAGCAAGGGCTAACCGGAAGTTTAAAGGCGGAGCAGGCAAAGTAAACTCGACTTGTGAGATGTTGGCTGTATCGTAGTCCAGCGGCATCTTCTAGCAATTCTGCGCATGTACAGACTGCAATCGGTTGCTACGCAACAGCTCCTATGGCACAGAATGTACAGCTCTAACATATATAAGATAAATGAAATTTTTCTGAACCAATCTGTTGATAATCACCATGTTATTTTTTCTTGTGGTAAGAGTTTGTATGAAGGGTACTGGCATTGTAAAACTTTGTCTCAAAAGTTGACGGTCGGTATCAAGAATATTCTTACATTACAAGTCTGGCTTCATGTGCTGAAAAGCAAGATTAATAAATGGAAAGAAAGAAGCAAGTAAATTTTAGATGTAGTAAGTTACCTTTTTAAGACGGTGTTGTTTTAAATAATTACATGACGGTCAGAAAAATGTCGTTATTGTCGAATCCAAAATTCAATCAGGTTTCAAACGTGGTAAATATTTTGAAAATGCAGTTATTATCGATAAAAAGTGAAAGGCAAGATTACGTTTTGATTGTAGAGACATAAATCCTTGTAAACATAACTTCAATATTAATTTGAAAATAAAAAGTTTGATGTTAAAGACGCTTATCACTATATTGACATTTTTGCCAAACATCGGAATTATTTGTAGATTTCATTTTCATAGAAAGGAGTGGAAAGATGTTATATTTACAATTCATTTTCATGCGGTATTTAACAGCTGGACATATTTTTACAGGAGTTTTCAAGATTGTAGTTATTTACTTGAGGTCGCACGGACAAAACAATTAGAAATGTTTTTTGATGACGGAAAAAGAGGTCTTGCAGAGTTTTTTAAAGCTGTAGTTGCGAATGTTTTCACAAGAGATTTGAAAAGCATATTTGTATTTCTTTTCGTTGACGAAATGTAACTGGGGACACAGCCTAAAAGACAGACTGGTTATGTCACTATAGATATGAAGAGAAATTTATTTTTTCTGAAAAGAAAAGTCAATGCATCTTTGTTGCAATCTATTACACCATTTTTCAGGCAAAACATGGTTTAGACAATATACTTTCGGTCAGTTTTCTAGCGACTGTTGTAGGGCAGATATTTTTTCTGCTGTTCTGCAGAGTCTTGAATGAAACAAATCTAGCTTGTTTACTATAAATTACTACAAAGCAATAAATCAGAGCGAGCCGAAATGCTCCCATTGTTGTTTACCAAGAAAAAGAATCAAGTTTTAGAGAGAAAATGTTTCTTGTTTAAATTAAAAACGGAAAAATCTACAAATCACAATCACGTTTGATTGTACATTGATTTAGTTGATGCTAGCATTTCTGGTTAAGTAGAACTAGATGTTTGTTGTAACAGTATTAAAACAGTGAAGTCGATATTACATTTTAGTCTAACTAGACAAAAGTCAGACTTGAACACGTACCCGGAAGTGGACGGTATTGTTTGTTTACTAACTGAAAATTAACGTTGTAAAGATAATTCAAAGTTTCAGAAAGCAAGTGTGTCTGTAAGTGACGTCCCTGTCAGAAAGCAGAGTTTAGTTATTCACGTGTCCCCGGAAGTGGATACGTTCAGTTGAATCTCATCCCCGGAAGCGGATGGTAAAAATAGTTTAAAGTTCCCGGAAGTGAACTTTTCTGGCTATGATTTTGCTGTGAAAGCAGATTTCAGCCTGTTGTTGTAAGAGTTTGGTTATTCACATGTCCCCGGAAGTGGATACGTTCAGTTAAAACTCATCCCCGGAAGCGGATGGTAAAAATAGTTTAAAGTTCCCGTAAGTAAACTTTTCTGGCTATGATTTCGCTATGAAAGCACTTTTCAGCCTTTTTTTGTCTCTTGACGTGGACAGTAAGGTTTGATGTCTTTTCCCGGAAGTGGAAGACATAGTATGTACAAGGTTTCCGTAAGTGAACTTGTTGAATCGTTGTAATGCCAAGAAGCGGTTTACAATTTTTAGAAACAGTTTTCAGTGAATGGTTCCAAAACCAGGTGTAATCCTGTAAAACAAAAGAACCAGCGGTCGTTGGTGTATGGTCTGAGTTAGAACTTTGGTTTGAGTTCTATCTGGCGCAAGGCTGAGGCTGTAAGGATAGCCATGTAGACACATGGGGGAACTTAAACCAATTTCTACGTCAAGTTTTATTCTAATATCAATGTTTAGTAAGTGTTTTTAAACGGCAATCGAAATTTCTATATTCATGATATAGCTGTAGGTTTAAACAAGTTCTGTGAAAAGAACAGTAATATGCCCCGAATGGATTCATAGAGAAAACTTCACGAATAGTGATTATCTCAGTAGATATCATGATTCCAAAGATTGGCTAGTAAGACCAGATTATTTTTGTTATATTAAACCACCAGTGTGGAACTCATTCTGTAGACAGGTCGCTTCGCATTTAAATAACAAATGTTATAAATGTTAGAACTTTAGTTTGAGTTCTATCTGGCACAAGGCTAAGGCTGTAAGGTTAGCCATGTAGACACATGGAGGAACTTAAACCAATTTCTACGTTAAGTTTTATTCTAATATCAATGTTTAGTCAGTGTTTTTAAACGGCAGTCAAACTCTCTATATTCATGATATAGCTGCAGGTTTAAACAAGTTCTGTGAAAAGAACAGTTATATGCCCCGAATGGATTCATAGAGAAAACTTCACGATAAGTGATTATCTCAGTAGATATTATGATTCCAAAGATTGGCTAGTAAGATCAGATATTTTTGTTATATTAAACCACCAGTGTGGAACTCATTCTGTAAACAGGTCCCTTCGCATTTAAATAACAAATGTATGAGGTTTAATAAACGATGTTAGGTCCCCGGGACAGAAGCTAGTGATGCTTTAGAGCATTAGTGGGCTCGTGATGTGAACTGGTTAGTTCCGACGCAATAATGGTGTAAGCATGTGTGAATAAACTTGTTGCCAAGAGAGCAATGTGTATTCTTATGGTCCTAAAATGAAAGTGAGCTTCCTTTTAGCCATGTTTAGTTCAGGAAGAAAGCACATTCAAAAGTTTCATTAAAGATTTTAAAACTGTGTAACTTGAATGTTTTGTCAAAGAAACAATGGGTGTTGTTTTGTTGTTGTTTTTTTTAAACAGCCTTTTAAAGTTTGATATGATTGCATTTAGATGTTAAAACAATTTGTCATTGTCGCAGATTCATTTTTCTGTTTCTTAAAAACTTGTACTAAGCGATATTGTTTTCGAGATATTCATGCTATTTTTTCTAACAGGTGCTGGTCTACCTAAGGATACGATTAAGCGTAAAATGGAAGAGGCAGGGTAACAAAACAACATAATTGCAGCGGCTAAACAGCAGACTGGATGGCAGGTGATTTACTTCAATCACAAGCTGACAATACAGTTGAAAAGTACCACAAATTGTTTGCTCTGTTGGAGAAGTAGTGTATACACAACAGTTTAGTTTCGAAACCCGCACCTCCTATTGCCGTGGCTATGTATTTTGCCACACTTTTAAACGAAAGGAAATTGGATAACGCTGTGTCTTTGGCATTTTCACTCCATCACGCGGGCACAAAACTTTAATATCGATTTTATGGATCCAACAGAAGCGTTTTCGTTAACCAGTTGTTGGTGTCAAAAAACGGATTAGTTCGGAACCAGTGCAAAAGAAAGATGTTCTTGTTCGGACATGTTTAGAATTTATGTTTGATTTACAAATTCTGTACTGAAATACTTTGACTTGAGAGATATTTCAACGCTTATGTTGTTAGGCTTATATGCCTGTATTATGAGCATAAACGAAATATGCATTTTATACAGTAAAGATTTTCAAGTTAAACCCGTTTATCTATTGATGTATGTTTAAAAGAGCAAAATTGTTGCCAATTCAGCCAGTGTGTCTGAAAGATGCCTTAAGAGGCAATGTCATTCGACCGAAGCAGCAAAGATGAGCTATTTGAAGGCTTGTTACACCGCAGTTTATCGGTCAAATTTATATAGTTATACAAATGATAGTGTCTCTAGCTGGGAGCGAACCCGCACCGTCACGGCGACAGCGCCTAGCCATGCAATTCCTGCGACGTAACCAACTGAGCTAACCGGGACAACGCCAAAAAACGTTGATCGGATAGCCCTGATATACGTAACAATCACTGCATGACATCGGTAACGGGTTAATTTACTGATAACAGTACTGACTAAATGTACGGGGAGACTTTTTACGGCCGCCACACTGCACAAATAGCGCTACTGTGAATTTCAAATGATAGTGTCTCTAGCTGGGAGCGAACCCGCACCGTCACGGCGACAGCGCCTAGCCATGCAATTCCTGCGACGTAACAAACTGAGCTAACCGGGACAACGCCAAAAAACGTTGATCGGATAGCCCTGATATACGTAACAATCACTGCATGACATCGGTAACGGGTTAATTTACTGAAATTGAATTGGAATTGGATTTTCACCACCATCTAAACTTTGTATTTTCTATATGCATCACTTGCAAATCGCAACAGGAGTTGTTTCTTAGTTTGTAAGAAATATAGTTAGGACTTATAGTACTCTGCGTTACACCGTATAGCAGAGATATAGTATGACAAACCGACGGTTGTGCAGAATCGGTGTATAAATAGGATTAGGGATTAATTTGAAATCAGTTCTAGCGAGTCTCTCTTCGTGGTGACATCGAATTTCCAATTCAAATTCAATAGTTTAACATTATACTTGATTCAGTTAAATGTTTTGAACATTGTGTATCCCAGTACATGGATTCATATACTTTGTTGTAAAGGAAATTACGGGAAATTAGGCCCGGCATCTAGTGGTACAAGACATTGACAAACGGGCAGAGGTTTCTGCATTTTTAATATAATAAATGTATACATATATAATTATATTATATATTATGTAATAAAAGACGCAATGTATTCAAGCATGACAGGACAGGTTCTGTAGTCCCGGTATTTCGAGGAACGTTCCGAGAATCACATTTAATATGCGATTCGTGCATTGCTACAGAAACACGGTTCCACTTTCTAAAAGATGATTATTAAGGGAGGAGTTTTACGCGGTCGGCCGGCGTTCCTATGACAAATACACAGTCAAAACTTCAAAAGGGCAGAATTGTTTTGGTTGGGAGTTGGCTCATGTTCAGAGTTTGAAGTTGACTGCACCATGCTTGAATATTCGCACAAATATCCTTTACTACGTGTTGAAAGCATTATGCATGTACTTTGAAAGTTTATTGTGCCGAGTAAAGCAGTCTTAGGTTGAGACTAGAATTATGCATCATGTGTGATCAATGGAAGATGTTTCTTACTGATACATGTATTTGATGTTTCATGTTACAGGACACTCCCCAACCTTTACTCATCCTTTATGCGTCACTCGCAAATCGTTTTTTGTGCTGTATACATCATATTGTTATCAAGTTTTCAATGATGTCATCACAATTTATGCGTCACTCGCAAATCGCAACAGGAGTTGAGTTGTTTCTTAGTTTGTAAGAAATATAGTTAGGACGTAATATTTTATTTAAAGCGAAATTAGACTATTTTGTAAAACTTACTTTTTATCTCTATAATAACGATGAATACGTCTGTGAATTGGAGAATAATTTTATTTAAAAAAAAACAACATTAGATAATGAATGATAGGAAACTCCATGTATGTATTTATTTACACAAACACATGACTGATATCATTTAAAACGGCGACGCAAATAAAACGATGTCCATATCTGGTGGGGTTCGTAGTTAAATATCTCCCTATTCGGTATTTTATCAGCATGATTAAGGTGAAGAGACTCAGTTGCTGTTTCGATAATATCATTGTACAGTGATTTCAAGGTTATCAAGGTTTTGATAAATATCCTCACACAGATATTGTATTTAGGTAGGTTGTGAAATCATTGAAGAAGATCAGCTACCTACGTCTATCAGAGCGAGTCGCTGTGCAGATCTGACAATGCGGGGCTTAAGCTGATAAAATCTCAATTCGTTAGGCAGATTAAAAAGTATTTCGTCCGTGAGTAATACTTTTAATTTCTCTAAAAACAACATTTTGGAACCTTTAGGGGTCTTACTTAGCATACAAGGAATGACCACGTGCAAGATAATGTTGCCTGAAAATGTCTTTGTCTGTGGATAACATTCTAAACATCAGCTTTTTTGAAAGCAAACATGCATAAAAGTATCAATGTCAAATCATTTCACAACTATAATAATAACAATTCTCAAAACTGGCTGTCGTTTTGAATAAAACTGGAAGAAGATGTTTCCAGAAATACCGTTGGCTTTGCAATGCTTTTAGATTCTTATGTTTTAAATGTTGGTGTGCTTTTGCATGCAACATTGTTGAGCTGATGGTTGGGTTGAAGTTATTTCACCTAGACAACTGGTACTTGTTTGTTGATATGAGAACCTTTTAAGGCAAGTGTGAGGTTGGTGTACCCTAGAACTTGGTTTAAACCGATTGTTCCAAAGCGTTAACCCCATGGGTTCTCTTTTTCGTTAATTGTTTGTGGTGTCTTATTTGAATTTGACATACTTACCGCTGTGTAGGGAGGCTGTGGTTTGTGAGTGTGGCGATTTCTAATATGCATATTTTACTTTTCTATCTAACAAATATAGTATGGTATTTAAAACATTTTGAAAAGCAAATGTTTTCATGCTTATGTCTCAAAGTGCAGTATTTCCATTACCTGATGTACATGAAACACTAAGGTTTCTCAAAAAGCAACTAATCAAATCAATCCTATACCTTTATATTGATATTTACTAATAAATCTGAAAAGATAGTAGAACGCTGTATAATACTAGTACTTAGTATTCTTGTATACAATAATATATACTGAGCAAAAATGAAAACTTACCGTTCTTCAAATTCAAACATTTGGTCAGTGATGCTATAATTTATATTTCATTTAATGCGTGGTATTTGACATAGCTGGACATTTGATCAATCTGGAATATGCTTTTATTTTTCACAGAGTTCAATGTTATCTCTTCTTTCCTTAATAATAATAAGATCGATAATTTTTAACATGAACGTATCAAACAGATTGTTGGCTGTCAAATTAAAAAGTATATGGCATGCACAAAGGGAAAAGCACAATCATTAAAGTTCACTGCTGCAAAGAAATAAGATACAGTTGCCTAAATTTCCGATTCTGCAACGTACCTCCCTTTTAATTAAAATAAACAAAATCCAACTCTTAATTTGCAACAACCACATATTTTCTGTTTTATTTTTCTTGATATTGGTGATCTTATTCCTCCTATAATTGCATTCACTTGCAACATTAATGTAATAGGGAGTTTTCCATGTTATTTTGTCTAGTTTTCATTTTGGCTCAGCATACAATAAAAAAATAAAAAAGACAAAATACTTTAATTATAATTTTATTGATTGAATAAGACACTAAACTTCCTATTTATAGAATTTTAAGGAACATAATCTGTTTCGGGAATGAGATATAACAGTTCCTTTTTTGTAATGAGTCCATAAAACTATTATAAAAGGGGCATTTCCGAAGTAATGCAACTGGGGTTACCGTAATACAAAAATAAATTTTAAGTTTTAATTGTCACACGTGGCCCTGTCGGGAATATATGGTGCTTGTGGAAGAACACGAAACATTTCCTTGCTCAAAAACAATGTCACAATAGCAGACTTTTGTGCAGGTGCGTTGTCACGCAACAGCTGAAAGCCAATGTGTGGTCAACGTTTTTTACCATTTTAAGTTACGTTAACACTTGTTTTCTTTATAACATTTTCCAGTCAGAGATTTTCCATTTGGCACAAGCAGCTGCATAATAGTACTATGTATATCAAAGAAAATAACAAACATTGCTTTCTTAGCACTTATCAATCTTTTGGCAATTGAGGGGCGGCGTCAGTTTATGGTAAAATTTTGTTGTTAATGTTTTGTTCGTTTTCAAAACTGCTTTCTTTGATTTTATGGACGCGTTTTAAGCATTTGTCTGGCAGTTTTAAGTCGGACATGATTTTGCTTGTCTGACAACCAACTCTTTGAAATCTCCTTCGCTGATAGGCCAAGCTAGCTGTCTTTACATAAACTCGAATTTCAGATGCCTTTACTATTCTCTTGCCAACCTTTTTACTATATCGTGAATTGCGATATATGGTGCTTTGATTACAGTTTTTGCGATGTTACTGAATGTACATCAACTTGGTATTAGATCGGAAGCCTCGCTAATAAGGTGCGATTTTAAGGAAAACCAAGTCAAACATTTGAAAATATACTGAACAAAAATGAAAACTTACCAGTTTTTAAATTTAAATATTTTGTTTAGTGGTTATATATCTATATTTATCTTTTATTCTATTTGTGGTAAATGCACATATCTGGTTTTGATAAAACGGGAAGACAGGGGTCCAGATTATCAGATACCAACGCTAAATATTCCACAATCACATTTCTTTGTTTAATTTTTTAAACCGACAGATACTGAACCGACAACGTTCAACATAAGCATTTTGGCAATCAAAATCCTACAGATATTTGCATTCACTGGCATCATTTATTTATCATGAGTTTTCCATGTTATTTTTGTCAATATTTCATTTTGGCTCAGTATATGTGGATTCCTGTAGTGACACTGGCACAGGCAGACAATAAGTCAAACAAGAAGGCCATGATGGCCTTTTATCGCTCACCCGAGTACAACTGCTTTAACTAAGTTTTTACGGACCCAGCACCTTGTCATTGCTCTCACCAGATGGCCAAACTGCTTAAAGTAGTCATATCTGTCACAGACCTTTTTAGATATGTAGGGCCATTTCGACCCTCATACGTCACAGATACAACAGAATCAGCAAAACTGTAATCAGTACCATCACCCATCTCATGATGAACTGACCGTCTGTCTCTCATCAATAACCGTCTGGCCACATTTCTCTGTGAGACTGACTTCCGCTTCAATTTGGCATTTCTGTTTAGGCAGTCACATAAACCAAGAGATAAATCATCTTTGGCCTAACCATAGAGATCCAAGATGTGTGCTGAAAAATGTCATTTATCAATCTTATGGTGTTAGAATACTGGAATAAAATTAGCAAATGAGGTGTTCAATAAACAACACATTTATGAAAACTAGAAATCATCGAAACAACCTTTCTGACAATTTCAAGGATATCTGGGCTGAAACTGTAACATCTTGAGTGTTAACCAGGTTTTGTTTACATATTTGGGATATGTGACCTAGTTTTTGACCCTAGATGAACCCAGCTGATCCATAGTCGAACTTGGGCTAAAAATCATAAAAATAACATATCTGAACTAATTACAGGAAATTTGGGCTGAAATTGTTTTGAATCCCACATGACCCATATTCGAACTTTGGCTAGAAATCATCGAAGCAACATCTCTAGACACATTTCAAGGATATGTTGGCTGAAAATGTTACCTCTAGACTGATAACAAGGTTTTCCCATATTCATGCTATCTTAACAACCTTTCTGACATATTTTAGTATATTTTGGCAGAAGATGTTACTCCAAGAGTGTTAACAAGGTTTTTCCATATTTAGGCTTTGTGACCTAGATTTTGAAATCACATGACCAATATTCGAACTTGGGCTAGAAATCATCGAAACAACCTTTTACAAATTTCCAGGATATTTAGGCAGAAAATGTTACATCTGTGATCTTGTTTTTGATTCCACATGATCCATTTTCAACCCCATCCGATTAATTACTAGGACATACATCCTGACCAAGTTTCGTGACAATTGGAGCAAAAATGTAACCACTAGAATGTTAACGAACTAAATGTGGATGGACGACGGACGACAGACAATGGACGACGGCCGACAGACATTCATCGATCCTAATAGCTCACCCTAAGCCAGCTTACGTGAGCTAAAAATCTAATGTGTTTTTATTCATTCACATTTACTCCTTTGACCTTGTTGGCTCTTTATAAATCATATCTCACTATATTTGTTTGCTGTTCTTTCATGAACACATCAAATATGACAAAACTATGCCACATCATGTTTTGTTAAACATTATATTGCCACTACTAGCTTATAAAGATATGCAATTCACTTTTAGAAAGTATGGATAGCAGTTCATGTGCTTGCTGACAGAGCACTGTACGTGTGTTATTTTTCATACCACTGCTCTTTGCTGATTAATCATTTCTCGAAGTACAAAATGAGGAGATAACCCTAGAAATAAGATAGCTAGCGTTATTTAGCTCGTCAGAATTATGACCTGTGCAATGTTAAGTAAGTGTGTAAACTTTCATATAGATGCTCTTTGTAGAACTCGGGAAATATCCAACTTGCGAATACATGTTAATCATTAATCACAGTTAACCAGACGTACGTACAGACGGATGGACAGTTCAACCACTAAATGCCAGGGGAATAATACAACATGACTAAGGGCCCATTACTATACCAAAGCTAATACTAGTGGAAACTTCTGACAATTGGCAAAAATTGGCTAGCTTCTTATGTTTTTATGTAAAGCTTTTCATGCAACATTGTTGATTCGATGGATGTGT